>JAWWEU010000037.1:14275271-14493494 GCA_035583155.1 Acropternis orthonyx | reverse complement strand
ACACACAAAAAAAAAAAAAAAAAAAAAAAAAAAAAAAAGAAAACGTTTAGGTGTAACTGAAAAAAATGGTGCCTTATTTTTCACCAGGATATGTTTAGAGCACAGGTATCCCTGCAGCCTCTGCTTGTTTCCACCGCCTGTCCAATGTCTCACTGAGGGATTGTGTCCTTCAGAGTGACATCAGAACAGCCCCATCAGACACTGCAGGTGATGTGAATGTTCTCAGAAAGCCTGTGGAGGAATTTACTTCTTTCTGCAGACTTTGAACACTGTTTAGTACAAAAGGTTAATTGTGAGATAAGCTCCTGTCTTCCTGTTTTGACTTTGCAGCTGTTGTAAAAATGGATGATGGGAAATAATTGTGATGATCTTTAGACCTCAATTTTAAAGATTTCATTAAACTTTAGACAATGCAATTCCTTCTAAACTTCTTCTTAAACATGCATTTTTCAAACAGGTATTTACTGCTTGTGCAGCAATGCATCTGATGGAAGGTGGCTAGTACTGAGTGTTATTTCTCTGGCACTTTAAAGACATAATTTAGCTAATTAATAGCTTTCTTGAAAATAGTGTTTGTAAAATAACCCATTGAATAATTTATATTCAGATATAAATTACTGACTAAAGGTTAAAAAGTGTGCATTATCAAAAAATGTCTTCAAGTGAATGAAAATGTTCTTACAGAATAATTGTTCTAAAATGTGCTACATAACTGACAGTAATCCAAATTAAAAATTATATACAGAAAAAAATGTTTGCAACAGCTTTTTCTTTGTTTCACCAGGATCTCATTTATTGAATTTGATTAATCAGATTATCTTGGTTGTTCATTGTGTGGATAGATGCTTTTAATAAAGAATTGAGGAAAAGAAGATAAACAGATTTAAAGAAAAGGACAAAAGCATTAATTATGATGACTGGAACAGTTAAATAAAAGAAGTCTGAGAGCACATCTGATAACAGCCTTTGCAGATTAAAATGCTGTGAAAAGGAATGGCAAATTTTCCTTCTCCATGTTTTCTAAGCATAGAAGAGGATGGATTTGGTCACATTTACACTAAGAGAGAGAATTTTGGAAAGCCTTGCAAAGTACAAGGCTTGTTGAAAGCTGATGCCTGGTCAGTTTGTCAGGGGTGTCAGAGAAGGCCAGATGAAGGGCTGGATAGGAGGGGAAAATACAGACTGCATTATGTTTTTGAACCCCCTCTCAGCTTGTATTTCAATGATGCTGTACCCTGAAATCCTGATTTTTCTAATTGAGCACAATTTATATATTCTTGTTCTTCTGTATTGTCTGGAAGAGGCCTGTTTCATAATTTATAGATTTCCTTTCCAATACAGACATGTGCCTTTCCTTTCTTATAGCTTATTTTTTATCAGGAAGCAATTACTTCTTAAGTCTCTAAATTTATTAAATATAAAAAAATATGGAAGAAAATATCAATAAATACAGAAATACTACATATACAGTATATATAAAAATAAACAATTTGCACAACTAATTCTGATTTTTTAAGATGCAAAAATAAACAGAATTTGGATTATTTCTTCAGAAATGAGAATCATCAATATCCTTGGCAACCATTAGTTCTCCAGTGATGTAAGAAAGTCTAAAAATAGTCCCTTTTGGAGGACAGGAACTCACTACTGCTTTGATGCATCTCCCAATGTAATACCTAGTTTTGTGCTGCTCATTGTCGCTATTTTTGTACAAGGACAAACCAGCAGAAAAACTCTAAAAATACTCCTTAGATAATCAGTGGAAAAAAGCCATTGTACACACACCTCACCTGTATATTCAGAACAACACAGTCTGGCAGAGCATTTCTTCATGCTCACAGAATATTTGAGACAAAAAGCACTCAGCAGAGTTCTCCTTGACAATAAAGAGAAGTACAGTCGCCACTGTAACCATGGCAAAAAGCTCTTGGTGTGTGTATAACACATGTGCTGCCTCATTTTCAGCACATAAAACATCACAATTTCTTCAGTTTAAGAGACTTAGTCACATGTTGCGTGCTGTAAACCTCTCATTACATTTAAAGTAATATACACGGTGCACAATATATTTCTTTTTCTGCATGTGGCCTTTGTTCCTCAGAATATTTGTATTAGGTGTGTTTTTCTCTTCTCTTTATATGTGAAACTCCACTATTCAAGTCTTCTGAATGTTTGTTTACAAACAAAGCCAAAGAAACTGATATTGCAATTCAAATACAATCTAAGCAACTTGTCTCCGTTGCATTAAGATGCATAGAAAATAACCTATTATACCATTCTGAGCTCTGAATGTGCACCCAAAATAAATACAATCCATCACTAAATACCTTTTTCATCTCATAATGGGCCATCAGTGAGCTGTCTTCATATGCCAAATAACAGCTGAAAGTAAACAACTAGAACAGACTAAGAGTAAACACATCACACTTGGAATTAGACTCGAGGCTGAGTTTTGGCTGTCTTCACACTTACTTTATATTCACTGGCTTCTAGGGAGCAATTGTGTAATTCTTACCAACCTAGGAGAGAAGAAAATCAGACTAAAATATAGTTTCAGACAGCATTATGGTGGAATATATGATATAAACAGAAGGACATGCTACAAATGCTGTTAGATGAAAGCCAAAGCAGAAAAGGAGATAAGTGATGCGAAAGTGTTCAGAATTTGTTTAAGTTCTTTAAAGAGGCCCGTTTTTCACTGAAAAATGTTTACTCAGTGGACTTGAGGCATTGTCTTAGATCTGAGCGGTAAAGTCTGTTGGAAGAAATCCTTCCCCTCATTCCCTGGGACCCCCTGCATGCAAAGCTCTGCATTGCTTGGCTGACAGGCATCACCTCCAGCCTCAGACTGACTGCACACACTCCTTGCCATGCCAGAAACATTAACGAACTGTTTACATTCTCCTTTTTTTTTTTTTTTTTTCTCCTTGTAATTCCCATCTCTGGAAAATATCTTACTGCTGAAATTTCGTCCTGATACTGAACAAAAATCAATTTCACCCTTTCCCCCTCCTCACTGCAGTTTTGAAAATGAGGGACTTCTGCAGGATGGAAATTTTTGGCTCCGTGCCTGTCCTTTGACAAAATTACCGTGAATTTTGTCAGAGCAGAGTAGTCAGCAGGCAACCACTGGAGATGCAGATCGAACATTAGATTAGCAAAGTAATTCTTAGCATTGAGGCCTTGCTTAACCTGGGAATTGGAATTACAAATCAGAGTGATGGTGCATTGGCAGAGCAGTGCACTGGGACCATGACCTGGCTGCTTATCCTTCTTCACAAGTGAAACCTCACTAAGCCTTCCCTGAGTGATCCAATCTAGTAGATATACTGTGATCAGAGCCCAAGACAGAAATTATTGACTGCCTTTTCTGTTTAATTTGGAAAGTTTGATGGTGAGTTGTATCTTACATTGGAAGTATTATGGTTTGCAATGGGAAACAGACCATAATGCAGAGTTATATAGAAAAAAATAGGTTTTGATCAGATGATTTAAGGTATTGGCAGTTTGCTTTAAATTACCAGCACTGGAATATTTATTCTCCTTGTGTTTTTAGAAGTAATGCAATATTTGGACTTTAAACTTGTTTGGTAGTCCCTAGAAACTATAGCTGTAGACTGTTCCCTGACCAAGGTGGTATGGAAATTTCCAAAGAACATTTTCTCAGATAAACACAGTCTTTCTTTCTGTCAATGAAATATACTTATCAGTATAGTTTCTCATCTTCAGCCTTTTCTTGCTGCATTTGCAACAGGCTGGAAATCAATTAAGCCCTGAATTGCTTGGATGTTTATTTAGAGGAAAGAAGCACTTACATTTATGTAAATCAAACTATAAAAAGATCAAGGAGCTTGACAACTGTGAAGTGTTGAGAGGATCTCTAAAAATATCAAATAAGTAGCATGTTAGAGAGCAGCTCTGCAGACACTCAACCTTTTCTTTTCAGGCTATCGAACAAGTCAGCTCAGCATTCAGGGAGTTAATGATAAATGAAACTGGCTCTCTGGGGAAGCAGGATAAATGCTAACATGGTGTGGGCTTTGGGTCAGATATTTTTTCAATTTTTCTCTCTATAAAGAGCAAAAGAGTTTGTCAGAGATTTCTGGAGTTCTGGCGGCTGGTTAAATAGTGGGTTGTGGGCACCTGGGCTGCAAGAGCCTGCACCATCCCATTCATTCCCTATTTTCTTTAAATAGCCACGAAGTCTTAGGCCTTAAAACACTGATGGAAACAAGTCCTGATGAATCCCTACAAAAATGTTCTCCTTGAGAGTCTGATGCTGGTGGTGATTTCTTCCCTTTCCTCACCCTTTGTCATTGACGCACTGGTGTTGACTGTGCCAGGTCTGCTTTGGAAAGAACCCCACGGAAGGCACTCAGGAATAACAAGGATTTGACAGCCTAACTGGCCAGTGGGCATTTGGATGTATTTCTGTTGCTACTTGATTGCCGAATGGGTAACCTGGGGAAATTGCTGCTGCCCAGAGAGGATAGAGGTGAAAATCCATTGCATTTTGGGGCAGTGCCTCCATGCCCCAGCAGCTCCTGCTCTGGCTCCCAGGCACACAGAGCTCTGTCCCTGCACTTGGGAGCTCGTTGTTACTCTGAACATTAACTGATGTCTCTGTACTGGACCTGGGGTTTGGAGTGGGGAGAAGAATGACCCCTGCAACACTGGCAATCGCCATAAAATTTAAGGGAATGAACTTTTACAGCAAATATTTTATCTTCTTGACAAGTAAACACTTCAGAGTTGCTTTCAGAGGGTAATAAAAATGGAGTGGCTTAAAGAAAAGGGGAAAAGAAAAAGGATATATTTTGTGTTTCAGAGGTTTTCTGGCAGGCCCTAAACTGGTGTAAATCAACTCTGCTCTGTTCAAGTCAGCAGACTTCTGGTGATTTATATCAGGCAGGAACTTTACCTTTAACTGTGGTCTGCCCATGGAAAAAATGCGTTATATGGAATTGTTTAATTTCTTAAAAAGTAGCGTTAATTTTGACCAAAATGTGAAACAGAAATTATAGAAAGATGAAAACACAAGTTACATATGTACCCATTAGGGGAGAAATACACTGTGCAAATAGGCTCTGCTGGCTGGGGTGCACCTGCAGGGCTTTCTAGTCAGCTATTGCAGAGGAAACTCAGGTTAATTAAAAAACTTTTTTCCCCTGTTAAAGAAAAAAAATGTTACCTTCAAGTATCGTTAGAGTCTGATGATAAAAGTCAAAGGCTGAAATCAATGGAAGGTTGCTTTTCTAACAGAGCTCTGTCATAGGCTAAACACTGTCAGTGGAGGGAGTGAATTTACATGCTTGGAATCGTGCTCTCATGGAATTGGTCAGCAGATTTAAATGAGGTGTTTAAAGGTAACTGTGCTGGGGGTGGTGGTTGAATTCTGCTTGGCAGGGCCTGACCTGATGTTAGATACAGTGGGATGTAAAAACCTGGAGGCACTTTAAGCAGGGAATTGAATTTCTCTCAATAATTCAGGCTTGTGTATCAGATTTGGAGTACAGTGGCAGGTTGTACCTGGGAAGACAGAGGCAATGGCCATATGTTTGCAAGTCTTCTCCTAAGGCTTAAGATAACACACGGTATTCTGCTTTGCATTAAAGTGCGAAGGCGGACAAGGTCAATCTCTTCATTTAATTTGAGGAACGATAACTTCAGTTGTCTGTAATCTATCATTTGACCCTCTAGGAAGAGAACATTTAACATGATTTTTTAAGAGTGAATCATTAGCAGAAAAGACATAGTTATTAAACCAGGGATGTGGACATAAATTTTGAAAGAGATGGACATGCAAGACTGCTGTGCTCTCAGCATAGTTTTGAACATCTCTCTGTTTGATACCTGGGTCCTCAAACATCCTTAATAGATGCCAGACTTTGATCGGGCTTTGATCTTTCATTTATAAAAATACAAGAGAAGTAAAAAACCAAATTGTTGTTTCTCATTAGCTATTACGAGGAATTTAATATAGTTGTAACAGTGGCCTCTTCATAGTGAAACAATACGGAACCTTGAATGACAGGGTCATTTAATTTCTGCTACATTAAATGGCCAAAATGCTGAATTAATTTTTATTCTACTAAATTTTTACTCTTCTGCTCAACTTCTTGGAGTGTTTAATGAAAGGGGAAGCAAACCAAATCAGTCTCGACAAAGTGCTCAGACTTGCCCAAGATCTGTGCTTGGCACACGTACCAATGCTCTCCTTTCATTCCAGGTTCCCTCTGTTGTACTTCACTGCTTGTCTACAAGACCAGACGTCTTTCTTGTAGACTCATATTTCTCATTTTACTCTCACAGGTTGCAGTCTCCCAAGGTAATTAGGATGTATCCTACTTAAGTTTTGCTAATTTGAAGAGAAGAGGCCATTATATACCTTGGATGGGGAATGCTATACAAGGGTCAATTATTATTACCATGATTATTAGTAAGCCTTTCAGACTGTCTATCTGCTCTATTGACAACCTATTTGCAATCATCATTTTTATATGAATATTCATAAGGACTGTAGAAATATAAAATACGATACTTGGCAACATTTATGCAATTAAATAGACATTTAAATTCTTCTGGTAGTAGTGGAAATTAAAATCTTCAGACTGATTAGAAGAAGGTTAGACTCTATTAATCTTTACCATCTATACATCTATCCCTCTAGCTAACTGTCCTCTCTAAATGTTTCAAAAGGTGTTCATCTGTGCCCTTGAATTACAGAATAATTTCAACTCTTTTATGATAGTGTAAAATGACACAACTTCTTTAAAAATGAAGATGTATTAAATAGATCTTATTTACATAAATATCCACATTGATGTCTTAATCTCTCAAATGCAGAAGTGCCATTTTTTGTGCAATCACAAAATCTAATAGCTTTTCAGTGTGAAGAAAAGGATCCCATCTGAACAATCTGAAAAGAGTAAGGAGAGATTAGGCCTATGCTTGTTTTATGGATAGAAATTTCATTTTAATAAGATCCATAATCATTCCTCAGTTTCTGAAAGTGCCAAAAGTTGGGTTTCTCTGGAGTAACCTTCTAGTCTTTGGGACATTCTTCCTTTCCAGTCTTTGTTTAGGGCTTCACTGAGTGGTGGCTGTTCCTGGTCATTTACTACACCATGTAAAAAGTAATCAGAATCCAGCTCCAATTTCAGGACAGTCTTCTGCTGTCATGGGAAAATAGTCAGGCTCCTTCCTCTTCTTCTGAATCTTTCTAACTTTGCATCTTCATGGGAGATTTGCAGTATTATTTTTGCCCAAGTGAAATATTGTATTAGTTGATTGTTTTGTTTTGTTTTGTTTGTGTTTTACAGCTATTGTCAGGAAAGAGAAAGAAGGGCAGTGGTAAAAACTGGCTTAAAATGTTCCTGTCTGTTGTGTTTGAACAGACAGTACTGCTGCTGTCATTTGGAGTATCCTTCAGAGTGCCTGTTCACCCTTCACATAGCCCTGAGAGTCCATTTATTTCACACATCAATTACACACTTGACATTTTAACACTGTGTCTCTGATTTTAATGGGTTTTAGGCACTGCATTATGATTAGAGGGAAATGCTTCATTCAGGAAAGGAGACTCCAATCACTTACATAAGGAACAGAAACATAAATTACAAAATGTTAAAATTAATGTAACTGCAACTCAAGAAGAATGTAAAACACCTGTAGAATTTCCATCTCTTTCTCCTGTGTAAGAGCAGAAAGTTCACTACTGCTCTGATATTTGAATCTTTTTGGGAGATGCACTATTAAGAATAGGATTTCCCTCATGGTTCTTACATGCCTTTAACATTATTTGAAGGACAGTTCACTGACATTAGAATGGTTCTGAAATCACTATAAATGTTTTTCTTAGTTAAAGAAATTCCCAAGTGGTAATCTGATGTTTTCAACTCTCCCTTTAACAAGATCTGTTGCTTAGCTTGAAAATCAACTCCATGTAGCTCATGTCTGAAATCATCATTTTAAGACTTGCCTCTAAGAGAGCTGTACTGTTTTTTTTATTTCTTTCAATAAAATATTTCAATAGCAAAGATACTTTTTTTATATAACAAGAAATTTTGGAGTGCTATTTAAATTGCCTCAGTTACAGAATCAAGTGACAACCAAGTCATTGTACAACAAATTTGCTGGTATTTGATTACTGCTGCATTTCCAAAGTTTTTGTACTACTGGAGCTTGATAACTGGAGTTCCACTCTCTGCTGAGTTTATTAATTAGTGTTTGAACGTCACAGAGGGTTCCTCAATTTGCAGAAACTGGAGAAGAGAATGTTTGACAAAAGTAAATTATTTTAATCGATTGCTGTCTGAGAATAAGGAAAAAAAACACGTATGCAAAAAAGCTTCTGAGAAGTACAAGAAGTCAGCCATTATTCCATTTATTCTTACTTCTTCAGGTGGTGCTTTAGCTACTTTAAGAAGCTCTTGAGCTGTGAGATTTTTCAGCCCCTATTTGTATCAGGATATACTTAAGCAGTGTTAAATAAGATAGAGTTTTCCAGAAAAATTAGATGAAAAGCAATCTCTCCAGTCTGCTGGCTAAGTCTAGCCAAGTATTTTCTCTTTGTCATTAATAATAAAAACAGGGCGTATGTAAATTTAATTTTCAGTGAACTGAATTTACACATGGCAGTGAAGAAAAATTCATCCCTTTGGGAAGTCTGTCTCTAGCCTCTACAGCATGAGCCTGTAAGTCTGATATATATGGATTATTTTCAGTAACTCTGGGCAGAAGGGAATGAGTTTACATAGAATAATTCTATTTAACCTATGTGCATGTGTCATCTCTTATTTAAGTTATTTTGCATATTCCTCTTCAAGTGTCCATAGAAGGTGAGAACCCATTATCATTTCAATCCAGGGAAATTATGACTAGATTTTCAAGAGTGTCTTATGCCCGACTGGAATTCACAATGTTGTATGTGATTAAGTCTACATAATAACACCAATGTGACACTTGGCCTGTATTAGGGCTTCATACCTTGGCCAGGTATTCTCCTGACAGGTATCTGAGTCTCAGAGGAAGGACATAAAGCTCTGAAAGCCCAAATCTTACCTCCCCAAACAGGTGGGAGGATGCTCTAACCTGAACCACTACCATGAAGAAGCTGCTTAGAAAGCAGCTCCCTGTCACTCACAGCCCATTTCCCAGGGCTCCCAGCTCCCACTGGGAGCTGCCTGGGTGAGCGATCCCAGCACTTCTGAAGGTAAAGTGGGTAAGACCTGTTTTGTGATAATTTAAATTAATCTGTTTATTTGAGAGCTAACAGGGACCAGGAGTGCCCAGACAGTCAATTACCCAGCCTGAGAAGAGAACCGGTTTGCTGATCATTGCAGGTGTGTGGGCATCTCCTTGCACGTGCTAATTTATTGTACTACCCAGAGGGCTGGAACAGGAGATACACATACAATGGCCATGTATTGCTGTCTTGCTGCCTATCAGTGTCTCCAGCCAAAGGATCAGAAGGGTATATGGGATGTCACTGTTAAAGCTTTCAACTGAAAAAAAAAGATTCTCTCAGAAGATGAGAATCTGTTTCTGATGCGAAATATCTTGCTTTTTATTTTTTTTCCCCCTCCTGCTGGAATTACTTCTGACTTATGAATGAAAATGAGAAGTTTTATGGTGTTGCTGTTTAATGTACTTAAATTCTGATATGACAGACTATACTATCACTACAGGAAGTAAATTAAATCCTCATCAAAGTGGTATGCAGAGCCTCTGGGCTGGGCTATGTTGGACATAGTGCCTAAATTGTATCTCTTGGCCCAAGGCACTATAAATCATCTACGCTGCTAGGTACAATTTCCTCTCTATTTTCCCCAGTTCCAGTGTGCAAATACACAAGATGAACAGAAAGTTACTGGTTTATGCAGCATTGGCCTCAAGACTCAAACCAGCATGTGATTCACTTAGAAGTCACAAGGAACTTTGCAAATAAATTTTGAGTTCATTCCAATGGCTATCCAGTTTCTGAGTGCTTAAGGTATACCCAAATCAGGTTTCTAATACTTAGAAACATTTTGAAAATGAAAGTTGAGGTTCTCTAAAATTCATTTGCAGGTATGGGATCATCAAGGAAAATATATTGTGCTAGATTTGAGTACAGATGTGGCTACAGGTGCCATATTAGAGGTAAAACAGGGCACGCGCTGCACGACCCAAACATCTGCTCATCTCCTCCCATGGGCCACCCACAGGCTCAAACCCACGGATGGGGAAGGTGCACAGCAATTATTGGTTGCATCTCTGCAATGGCATATTTGCATAGACTTCTAAATGATGTTTATGTTCTCTTCCAAACTGCAATGTAAGTACATAGATTAAACTATATCTAGGACTGTATATACAAAAACTGGGGATGTCTTGGTGGCTATAAATTCATTGGGTCACATATTGATCTTTTGATTTAGTTATGTAGTGTCTTATTGAGTAAATGCCACAGTGAGAAGTTAAGGGAGTAAACTACTATCTTTACTAATAAGGGTACCTGGATGTCAACTGGCAAATGGAACTGTGTTGTTAAACCATTTTTTTTTCATATTTTTAACCAGAGAAGGAGTGCTGAGTTGTAATAAAATACTAAGTTTCTAAAAAACCCAAAAAACAACCCTTCAACTCTTCCCACAAAGTAAATACTAATTATAAAAAAGGAAGACCTTTTAGTGCACAACTTATTTCTTTAATAAAAAATAAAATCTCTTCTAATGGTTTGGAGAAAAACCATGGGGCCATTAATATGTTCAAATATTCAGACAGAGCAGATTTTTTTTCCTGCTAAATCCAGGCAATTATCCTCCCTTGTGATGCCTCTAATTGATGTTGCATTTACAGTAATAAACGCCAAGTACATATTTGACTTATATTGCACTAATATTTAGAAACTATCCTGGGGTGCTGTGCCTGAATGTTTACAGGCAGAAGTAAATATAAAACAGACAAGCAGGGGAAAGAAAACAGTAAAGTATTCTTGGTGAAATTTACTTTCTTGCAGGTTTCAGCTCCAAGGACCTGCTCAGTACTCTCTGTGCTGCTTCATCTGTGATGATTTAAGCTGTTGTGTCCACAGCTCAGGAATTAATACAAAGACTACTGTGGTTTCTGTAACTGCTAAACCACAGTAATCCAGAGGGTCAATTCTTTCAGGGACCACAGGTTATGCCCTCAGAGATGTCCATACAACCTAAATTAGAATTCAAAGAACTTCTTAACTGTTGCACAAGTCTATATGCATTTAAAATGCAAGGTGTGACACTACCTTTCCGTACTGATAGGTTTCTGTAATTGCTTATAAAGTGCTTGTGGGTCTGTTTCATCAAACTGCAGGATTGCCAGGCTCGAGCTGCAGTTATAGTTTATCAGCTGGTAACTGGCCAATTATTAGAATATAGATAATGAAGGAGAGAAACAGCTCTGTGTTTTTATCACTTCATGTAATTACACAACTTCCCGGTGCATGCTGCTTTCCCTAATGACCATAAAGCTGAAAATATGTACTTCATTGCTTGTAGCAGGAATTATTCCCCTAAACAGGATTTTGAAGGAACCGACATACCACAGAATTCCTGAACTTTCAGAGTATCAAGACTGAACAATGCCAAGCATTCTCTTGAGGGCTAAACTAAGAAGAAAACATGAATCTAATAGTTGTAAATATGAAGTAACAGTTTAATTTATTGAGCACGTAGCACTGTAAGCATGTCTTAAGACATTAAGTACCCCCACATAATTTCTGCTGGTCCTAATACTGGTTTGACTAATTCCTTAACAAATCTAGGATTAATTTCTTCAGGTTCTCAGTGTATCTGAATGTGTAAGCTGTTCCTTGTTCTGGTCTTTAGGCCTAACTTTTTGTTGAAACCAGCACAAAAAACCCCTGTGTCCTTGGGGGAAGGTTGAGATAGTAAACACCTTGAATCTTTCAGCCTTCTCTGTTGTCTCATATTTTCCCTCTTTCCTTTAAATAATCTCTATCTTTACCATCTTCTCACAGTACTGAAAGAACCTTTTTCCTGTTATCTCTGATATCCCTTGCCAGCAATACCTCCCTTTTAATCTTCATTTTTCTGATTGTATACCTGTCTAGTCGTTTAATACCTTTCCACTGTATTCTTTTTAGATTTCTAAGCTCTTTAAAAAGTCATGCCAAGTGGTTCTCCTTTGTGGTAGACTCTTTTGCCTTTGTGTTTTTAATATAGGCTGTTGTGATACCTGCCACTTCTTCTGCATTTCTTTTTGCCTCAGAACAATCTTCCCAAAAGATCCAACCTACTAACTCTTGGAATCTGTTGAGTTTCACTGTTCTCGTTGCACTGCTCTTTGCAATAGAGAACTCAGACAATTTCTTGATTCCCTTCCCAAATTACTTTCTACTTTGGAACTTTTACTTAGCTTCTCCTTATGAGTTAGAATGGAATTCATGTCCCCAGTAACTTCCTATTCCACGTGGATAAATGACTCTTTCCCTGAAACACAGCAAAAGCCTTCTGAGCAGCCTGCACTTTCCAAACTTTTTTCAAGACATGGTTTGGTAAGAAAATCTGGCTTTGCAGTTTTGTCTTTTAGATTTACTTATTAGCTGTAATTGGGCTTGATTTTCTTCTTTATGTACTGATAACTTGCAGTTAGTCTTGCACAAGACCATTTCAATTATATTCTTTAACTTTTTGGAGGAAGAGAAAAATGCTTAAGGCTAGATTTACAAAGAGTGAGTCATCTTTCACTCAGTGTTCTAACAATTACGCAGACAAGACGGCCTGACAGCAAAGAGAGTCAATGTTATTGCCATCCCTATTTCATAAAGAGGACTTGAAACACAGTGGTTGTCCAAAGGCCACTCTTTTGAGGATTTGAGAATTGCATTAAATCTTCTTAACTCTAGTCCAGTATCTCAGTGACAAGTAGCTTTTTCTTGTATTAACCTAGTTCTTGTTCACTTTTTAGCAGTTTATTCCATTTTGGTGTCATTTTACTAATAGCCTCTCATTTAGCGGTTTTTAAGCCTTGATGAAAAATAAATTGTCTTCTTTAAGGTTTTCTTTGAAAAGACAGTTTATGGGTAGAAAGGTAAAAAATTGGTCGAGAGATTTAATTGGATCAGAAATGGTATTTCTGCTTCAAATGTTTATATAGCTGAATAACCTGTCCACTAAACCTATATCTATATCTATATCTATATAATATATATGTATGAATAGATTTATTCAATTTGACATTCTCAGCTATTGGTTTTCTATCCATCAGTTCAGATAATTGTGATATATGTTGTTTATCCCGTTACTGAATATCTTAGATGTGATGAATAATACATTCTAAGTCTGGCTTCTCGCAGTTACCAAGTAGAAAAAGACAGAACAGGCTGCAGGGCCACAGCTCTCAGGGCCAGGGTTCCATCCCTGTAGGAAGGATGGAAGGAGAGAAATATTTACAGATTGTTGCTACTCACACTGTTAAATCCTACCCAGCCCTCAGTCAGCTGCATCCTGTGCTCCTACGCTAATCTCTAGAAGGAGCTGCTTTGCATTCAGACCAAACCACCTTGGTTTTCTTTCTTTTATAATTCTATTTCTTTTGAAGATTGTACACATAATCCTACCCTGCCTCTTTCAAATACAGAGTCTATGGTTCCCCTCCACAGCAAAAGGAGCCCTGCTGATTCCTATGCTCGGTGTACCATGTGTAGAGGGAAGCCTGATTTATTTTGAATGTTGGTGGATGTGATAAAACTATTGAACCTATTTTCTAGACCCCATGAGATTAGTCCCTGTAGTGACTCAGCTGGTCTTCCTGTTCATAAGTAATAATATCTATAATAAACACATGAAGAACTGCCCAGAGGATCAAAACCAGCATTTTACTCCCAAGCAGCACTGAATTTTGCTCATCCAACTACCAAAACATAGATAATTAAAAAATTAATTTCCCCTGCCAATATTCAGAATTAAAGAGCTGCAGAGATGAGAAAGAAGGCCAGAAAAGAAAGGAGAAGAGATGTTCATAATAGCTGGAGACTGATAACAGTGGCCAAAGCAACCAATCAAAGAAATCTGTCAGTGTTTCTGGTGCTTAAAATGCACTGGTTTTATTTTTCTATGGTAAAATTTCTGCTGAATATTTGCTGACAATTGTGCCTTTGGCTTGTTTAGTTGCTTTTAGTATTTGTCATGCAGCTTGGGAGTTGCAGCTATAGGCTAAGACCTTTTTTTGCCTGGCAACATAACAGCTCAGAACTTCCACAGGTTGGTTAAAATAACACAAGAATGAAAAGAATAGCATGTAGGTTCAGACAGACATGGATTTGTAAAGTGACACCCCATGGAGGGGTGTCTCCCAGCCCTTTAGCTCAAGTCCAGCTGTACAGAAGAACACATTGTATTTCAGAAGTTAAACATGACATCCTAAATTTGGAACTGTTTATAGCTGTGTTGGAGCAGATCAAGGGCCAGATAACAAAGGCAAGAAACTATATTCTACCTTTCTTTTTTTCTCAGGAACAGTCATTTGCCGCTCCATAGAAAGGTTTCCTCCAGGCTGGTTCACCTGTACCTGGTGAGTACAAGCAGCCTTACTCCAGCCTTTTTTATCACTCTTCTCCCCTACAGGGATATGAAGTTCAGCTGAAGTCTAGAAGGAGAGAAAGGTCTGTAGTTTTATGACAGTTTCATGCTGTGGTAGTTTATATCAGGAAAACTGAAACTTTGCAGGCATGGCATTTATGCAGGTTTTTTTGCATAATTCCCAGGGTTAAATACAGTAAAACATGTAAGCTGCGCAATTAAATTAATGAATAGTGTCACTGTTGTTTTAGTAATTTAATATAAGATGTAGAGGGGGTGATGACTATGGAATGATTCATTTATGGTGCACACCCACAAATTAGCATTCCTAGTGCTTGCTTTTGTGTGTGCAATTTTGCACTTCAGCAGAGAATTATAGGCTGTAATTGGTTCACAACTGAAAATACAAAGCCTTAGTGGCCTCCTCACTGCATGGAAGAACTGTGCTAAGAAATTTGCTTCCACTTCTTTATGTCCTTTACAAGACAGATGATCAAGGGCTCAAAGTTCTCAATGACACTTAAATGATGGATATAACAAGAGTGCAGTAAGGTCCAGAAAGCCTGCTCAGGCTTCTGCAATTTGGAGTGGCAATACTTAAAGAAATGAGGTTTGACTGAAATGGGGTGGTTAAAGGTCACGAAATTTTCCAATATTGTAGAATAAGATACCTGGGTCCTTCACATGAGACAAGCTCTGATCAGAGCTTGCTAAATAGTGGGACTCACCAGCCGTGGGGCTTGTCTCAATCCCAGCCCCACGGCGTTGTGTGCTGAGTGCTGGGCTACTTCACAAATTCACACTCTGGACTCCTTTCCTGCAAATAACAGACCATCTTTGTGAAATTCTTACAGTGAAATCCTTCTTTCACTATGTGGGAGGGCAGGATGGGAACTTCTGCTTCCTTTGGCTGTTCACTCGATGAAACTGCACCAAAATCCAGACCTAGTCGTAAGAGACAGTGTTCCAAGTCTCCCTTGGTGCCTCACCTGTAGGGCCACAATCTTCCTGGCTTGCCTGCTCTCCCAGGTCCTCCTTCTCCTTGTGCCCTTGGCTGCAGAGTGAGGCAGGTCTGGAGGACATCCTGGGGCTTTTGTTAGCCTGGTGGCTGAAGGAGTCCTGTGGAGGTGGATGTGTCCCTTTCCACTGGTGAGGGCAATGACTCTCCACTCTCAGTCTTGCAGAGGAAGTGCTTTTCCTGCTAAGCTCCTGTGCAATTTGGGCACCAGCACCAGGTCTGGGACAGGGGTAGGAACCCCCTTCCTAATCTTTGGTGCTTCTGGGCAAGCATTCATTTAACATTTACAGAGCTTTTCAGTGCAATGTATTGCAACTGAATTAGTTTGGAGGGACCAGATTTATCTCGTAAATACTTGGATGTTTAATGTGTGCAATTCACATCCTACTGCAGATTAACTGTCACCAGCTCCCAGATCAGCTCAGATGTATGTTCAACAGTGTCTGCTGTGACTGCAGCATGGATATACTGCACTTTCCAACAGGAAGAACTCTCCTAAGCACGGCTACAGCAAAGGCAGAAACATTGTCGGGTTTGTTGGTACACCAGCAAAGAGTAATTGGGTGGATCCCACCATAATATTGTGTAATATCTAGGAATTTCAATTCCTAGTGGTCTTATCTTGCTTCAAACAACAAAGTGTATGCCAGGTCAGGGAAAGACTGACCTGGTCAGGTCATATGTGGGTAAGTGGGAGGCACTGGAATAAAATGGTCTGTATAGCTGCACTCCAGAACTTTTGGCCATAGGGCATAAAACTTGCCCCCATTTTGCTGCAGACTGCATGTCTATTTTCAGATCACAAATTTAGAAATATTAGAATGGCACGAGGCAGTATTTATATCTGCATAAGGATGTGCTGAACGTATGAGGTTCTCTTCTCTTTAGCTTTTGTAATTTTGATTTTGCTCTCTGATTGCCTTTGGAATATCTGCAGGGTTTTCTTGCATTTGCAGGGAATTTACATATTAAATTGCTTGTTATGTGCTCTCTTTCCACTGCTCTAATTTCTCGAAGTCACGTTGATTATTAGCATTTTTTTAATGCAAGTCAAAGTACTTTACTCATTTCTAGCTATATAGCTTTCATTTTCTTCAAAAATCTATTTACTTGCCAATAATGCTTTCATATCCCTTTCTATAGGCACATGTTTAATTTTCAGTTGTTCCTTTCACTTGCAGGTTAGCTTATTTTATCTAATTATTTCTCCTTTTAAATCTTTATACTTCAAGGGAAATGGGAACACACATTCCATCTGAATTTTTCA
The DNA here is from genome assembly GCA_035583155.1 of Acropternis orthonyx. Taxonomy (NCBI): domain Eukaryota; kingdom Metazoa; phylum Chordata; class Aves; order Passeriformes; family Rhinocryptidae; genus Acropternis; species Acropternis orthonyx. Next base: position 14,476,645 of record JAWWEU010000037.1, on the reverse strand, counting down.
TATTATGAAGTTTATTTTAATTGACACAGCTCTTCATTGAAAAGCAGATGATTCTTTTCCAGCTCTTGCTCTTCTCCAAGGTGAGCTGGAGGGGATGGAGACCATCCCTGTCACCAGAGAAGCGGGGGACTGTAGCCTGGCCCTCCTACAGGGAGCCCTGCACAGCACCAGCCTCCAGCCCAGCTCTTTCATCTTCTTTGGCTTCTCTAATTCGAGCTTCTGTGTAATGTTTGTTCTTGGCCACCATTGCTCACAGGCACTTTGATCCTTGCAAAACCTCTCAAGAAAAAAACCAAAACAATACATGGAACACCATCACAGTCACTGTCTCTGTTTCTTAATGACATTGAACAGCTTTTTCTAAAATTAAACCAGTGTCCCACACAGTTTGTTCTAGGCAAGGCTTCAGAAGATAAGAGTTTATGTCAGACACTGTTGGCTTGTAGCCACATGTTTAGCTGATGTTGCCTTCTTGCCATTCTTTGTCTGCTTGCTTAGATTTTAATTTACATGAAACATCACACATAATTTTATGACAAATAACTGGAGAAATCGGAGTGTTTTCTCCCTTTACCGACTAATACAAGTTCAAAGGTGTTGGTGTTGTTGAGGTCGGTATCTCCTCAGCTGGGTGTGAGTCTTTGTGACTGCTAACTGTGTTCTGATGAAATACTTGTGATTGCACCTTTGGGAATGATTCCTCTTTTGGGGAAATTTAAAGCTTAGACTGACTCAAATGGAATTTTTGTTTAGTGTTTTAAAATGGTACTGCTAATTATGGTCTGAAGATGTTCAGCTTCGCGATCAGTGGACTACAGAAATTTACAGAAGAAAATGCTCTTTCTGCAGGAGAAAGAGAGGAAAGGAAGACATAAAGACATATCAAGTCTTTGTCCTGAAAAATTCAGATATATGTCATCTATGAACACAGCTTTTACTCTGATTGTTTCTCTTCTACTGAATTTAATGAATCTCCCCAGTATGGTTTAAATAGCATCAAGTATATTATAGCTACAAACAGCAGCTGATTCTATGCACAGGCTTGCATTTGTGGTTGGACCATCTTTGATATATATTTGCCATTCCTTTGTTGAATTTCAGCAAAAATAGGTTTGTAGGAATGACTTTTCTTATCCCTAGCAGTTTACAGCTCCATAATTTTTGCTTACATCCTCATTCAATAGAATACCATTTTCCATTACAAATGAGAGAGAGAAGAGGCTTGTATAAGGGTTCTTGTGTCCTAAATTTCATTTTAAGTGAGTCCTAGGGCTGTAAAGATAGTTAGATAAAGAATTTAGATTTATATCTATATAAGTTTTGAGTCATACAGGGCTGTTGAATTTCTTTGTGTCTTCTCAGTAAGTCAGTGCTCAGTGGGAGAGTGAGTTTCAGGAACCGGCTACTGAGGTCAAAAGAAATTCCCTTCAGAATAAGGAAAAAGGGAGTTGTGAGCTGTTGCTACAAGAAGATGAGGTTAAGGAGCACTGGCTGTTTGCACAATGCATAGTTGTACAATGCAGTAGTAGACATTGCAAGTGTGATTGATTCACAATTCCTGGTTGATTTTCCACTGCCTTTAGGGATACCTGTGTTGTGTCTATGATCACCAGTCTGCTGGGTCAGAAGAGCACACACAGTGGGACCCAGGCCCGTTCAGTGAGCTGGACTGGCAGCACTGCAGGCTTCAGGGATTTTTATTCATTTAAGAAAAAGAGAGAACAATGATGCTTCTCATGAGCATCAAGTATCTGATACAGCTAATATATTATGTCTTGTGTATATATGCCTGTCTGGGACACACAGGTATTCTAAAGTTTGGATTTGTTTCATTTATGAGATAGCTGCCTTTATAATTTGAGCTTTTAACTCAAATCCCAGATGATATTGAAGAATGATTCCCTCTATTAAAATTACAGAGCCTGCTAATATCATTGATAGTGCTGATGTTATCTTTCCTCAGGGCGGCTGCTCAGCTCTGCTGGTGGAGCTGTCCCAGATGCAGCTCTCCAGCAACCCCTCTTGTAAAGTCTTAGACTGAAGCTCTTGGCTAGAAACTCTTCTTATCTGGATGTTCTTTATTCTACCACCAGACTGTGCTTTAAAAGCTGTCTCATTCCTTTTCCCTTCAGGAATGTTGGCAAGGGTGGGTATCACCTGTGAGGTCTGAGTTTCATTATTAAGTAATCTTAATGTGTATTTTTTCCCTCTACCTTTTCTTTTTTTTATTTTCAGAGAGTGTGACAGGACAAACATACACAGTCAGCTTGTACAAAACAGCCAGAGATTTCACTAGGAAACACACAGAGAAAAAAGAAATAACAAACACAAAGGAGTTCTCTTACTCTATTAAAATGCATGACAGGAGCTGTTTCCTGAGGCATGTCTTTATTTTAATAGAGTAATTTAGAGTATTTTTGAAAACATATGCAATTAGCATTGATTTTTTTTTCCACCATAGCGCTACTTAAGGTACCTAAATGAGAGACTGAGATGAAGTTTTCTTGTATTTGAGACAATACTCCAACACATGCACTTCACTTTCTCAGGGGAAAATGTTTTGCTTGACACCTTTTCAAGCTCACATGAACATCTTTCTCTCACTTTACCACAGTGGTGATTAATGCATTTTCTGAAACAGTGAAATACTCACATTCCTACAAATCCTTTTTAATTTCTGCTGCTTCTATCAGGTATCAATACCCTATTGTGCTGTGCCTTACACAGGTGCAAATTTTCAAAGTGCTCAGGGTTGGCTTTCATATGTAAAATTAGCTTGGAGTGTCCCCACATTCTCAGAGGTTGGCCATCAGTTCTGCCTGGAGTTTGGATCTCCGGGAGCTGTTTTTCTCTGGCTTCTTTCCAGAACACAACAGCAGACCACAACAGCACATCCCCTGGCCTGTCCAGTTTGTGTCTCTGTTTTTAATTCAGTGATGTTCCCTCCCAGAGCCACTCTCTAGGGTTTCTCCCCAGCAAATGGTGCTGGGCAATGCCTTCTCCCTGTAGACCTACAACCCCAATTTCAGATGAAATGCAACCATCTCTGCTTTCCAAATGGTTCTGCAGAAGTGATCCCAAATAGCTTTCAGATTGAACAGTGCAGGACCCACCCTGGCAAATGTGCAAAGAGCATCCTGTGTGCCACTCATATTTCCCAAATGAGAACCAGGCACTGAGAGCTTATGAGGCTTGTTCAAAGCCAAAGTAAGTTTACTGCACAACCAGCAACACTACGAGTTTTGTTCAGGTTTCCTCAGTTTCTATGATTAGTATAATTCCTAATTTTTTTTTTATTTTTCATTCATAAAATGCTATGAATAAATTATATCCTGAATTTATCTTGCCTGTTGTTATGCTCTTGGGCCCATATTGTGGCATTAAACAGCAGACAGCACTGCAGACTCTTAATTGCCCTAGCAGGTGAGCTGACAGCACTCACAGGACTTTCCAGAACTGTCTCTTGTTTTAAGATCTCCTCCCTTCCCATTCCCTCTGCAGAACTCTGCTTTTTCCATTTTTATTTCTTATGACATCTCACTGAAGGCAGAGAGGTGACGTTGCAACTAATGCTGCTGTGAGGATTCTGTGGCAGCTGAGAGACTGATGGCCCCATCACTCTCTTTCTGGGTGGAACGAACTTCCAGCACTGCAGGAGAGAAACTCTCACATGTTCTTTGTCAGCTCCATGTTTGCAGCTTGCAAAAGCTCAGGAGAACTGCTGTGAATGATGTGCTCAGGATTTTTAGGAGTTGTGCTCTTCCTAACACTTTCTTCTCTCTCTTCTTTTATTTATGTCAGGTAGGCACACATGTTATTTCAACCCCAAGGGGAAAAGGCCAGCTCGTTTTGACATTTCAAAACTAGATGAAAAGGAGACTAGATAGTTTAAATACTATATTAAGGCTCTCACAATAAAGATTCCCCTGAGATAATGAATCTGTCACTGGTTTTATTGGGTTTGTACCTGAAATTTTCAGAACAAAACCAGAGTATTTTCTTCAAATTAAGACAAAATTGTTGTCTGCTAGGGTCTATGTAGTAGAGCCCAGCTTATTTGCTTCAAATGCAGTCCAGGCTCACCCTAACCATCATTTCCCCAGGGTTCTGTCACAGAGCCTTTGGGACCCTCATCTGAGGCAATGCAGGTGGATCAGCAGGCACTGTTTGGGATGGGGTAAAGCCTGAAAATGTGAGGAACTCCTCAGTCCCATCACTTGGTGAGCAAGGCAAAAAAAATCCCAGACATACCCAAGGGCTCCAGGTGGAGAATAGAGTGTGCCTCAACTAAGCTGAATTTACGTGTGTTTTTCCAGTTCTCTGAAGAAATTTCAGTTTAAAAAAAGCAGAACAAAATGAATGGGACAAAGTTCAGGTTTTTAGTTGGTATCAATCTATAAAAACATGAATAAAATGTTCGTGTTCTTTTAAACACAGACGTCCAAGTTCTGCCTCTGGTGAGGAGTCACTGTGACCTCACTCTGCTCTGGTGAGATAAAAAAGCTTGCAGCAAAGAGTTTGAATTTATTTCTTTTTGAACTGAATCAGAAAACTTCCCTATTGTGGATAGGAGTTTCTGAGACACCTGGGCTCCCGAGCCCTCGCTCACGCACTGGAACTCTCCTCTGAAGAAGTAGACCTGAACATTTGGCAGTGCCCTGTAGCACAGAAAGTATGCTTAGTGAAAGAAATTGTTTTAAAACATCACAACTGGTAAGGTTTTTATTTTGCAGGATATCGGAATTTATTCCATTTAGAAAATATCTGGAAAATGGAAGAGTTAATTTGCAGTAAAGGTAGGAAAGCTTGGCCCTGATGTTAGCAAGGAAAATATCCAACTCGGGATCCTTTCTTAATTAAACATCATGCTTGCTTTCATTGATGCTGATTTTTACAGGATTTTGTGGCTCATGAAAAATGTGAAATTCATGCCCAAATGGCCATTTGTTGAGAATTTAAATCCATGATTTCCTGTTCATGCCACAGTGGACAAGCGTGGGGACTGCTGGGAACAGTTATGACTGTACAGCAGAAAACACACCTAGAGATACAAACATATTTAGAAAGGAATTTGGACACCCAATGCCTATTTATTTTGAATGGAATGTAAATCCATGAATTTGTAGATGTCTCTGGTAATCCCATCCTTGTTCATTTGGGAAATCTGACAGAAAGTTTGGTGAATGGTTTGTGCTGGAATTACTGTCATTGGTTTTGTTTGAAGGCAGAAGGAAGGGGATGGATTTTTCCAAACACCTTCCAAAGGGGACTGACCTGGACAGGCACCCCCTGAAAAGTTACATTTTGAGGAACTTGTTTAAATGGAATTAGGCAGTAGAACACAGAGTTCTTCTGAAGATTGAACTTGCAAATCATGTAGTGTCACCTTGGAGTGATACTTCATACAGTGACATTCCTTGCTGATATGGCTTTCCCAGTGACTAGATAAATCACTTCTGCAAGCAGAAATTTATTGCATATATGCAATTTAACTCTCTTATTTTGCTCCTCCATCACTCCCCCAACTCCTCCCCAAAACAGATGTTGCTATAAAGTGATATGTCATTTGATCCTGAACTTTTCTTAACGATGGTGGTGGCATTTCTAATATTTCTTAGAAGTAAGTGCAGCATCTGCCACTGTAATTGTTAGCCTAAGTCAATGAAATACATTCTACCATGAAAAAATACACAGCTGTGATTTTATAATTGCTGTTACCCTTTTTCCACTGCAGATTTGGGCAGTTGTTCTAGTCAGTCTGGATATTCCCCAATCCCAAATTCCAGGATCCTACAAACTCAATGCTATGTGCTTTGTTACTCACGTTGAACAAATATCTCAAAAATGTGAACAGTTCTGCCAGATTAACTTGTCAGGAGACATTTTCACTTTATTTCTTTGTCCTGTTTCAAATTCTCCTCCTTTTACGCAGACCCAGAGTACTCAACCCAGATGAATTTCTTCCTTTCTGGTGTAGCTCACTTAGGGTGAGATCTGTCATTCTGCTTTATCTGTTGAGGTTTTTTCTTTTTCTCTTTTAACAGATTAGGAGAAAAGGATTCAGATAAATTCCCCAGGTACTCTGTATTGTCTTTGGGCTTTGTTTTCTTTGGTTTTCTACTGAAGAAGTGAAACAATATTAAAATGTCATACCCTTGCTTTCTGCTCTAGACAAAGATCAAGTAAGATGTAAGACAATCCATACTTTCTTTGACCTTGATCCCACCCTTTCTTCCCCCTTCACATCTTATGTAAATGCTGTACTCTGAGCCAATACTGAATTTCTTTAATTATTCACAACACCAGTTTCTGGAGTTTATTTTTGCTGTCGCAGCATAGCTTCTCAGTAATTTTCCTTATGCTTTTGAAAAATTGAAGTTGTTCATATCAATCACTCTGTGCTCTTACTCAATTAGCTGCTGTGAAAATATTTTTAGTCATCTGTTTTAAAGAACAAAATGACAACTCTGTCTCTGCAGACTCACAGATGATCAGCGCTTGTGATTCTGCCATAACCTGCTGAATTGGTCGTGGTTCATTAGGTCATGTTTTGAGGAGCTGCAGATGTTTGGACATAGAGTTTTAATTTGATCCATTACTGTAATTTAGGCCAGCTATGAAACCATGATTTGGATCCATATCCAAATTCTGAAAATGTTGCATTTCCATCAGTGCTAAAGTTATTAAAGATGCATGTTTTGGATATTTAGAATTGCTGTTTTCTACCCTGTCAGTTCCAACTGCCTCTACAAAACACTGATGTCACTACACCTTTTCTGTTTTACAAAATAACCACAGCCATGAGCATAATTCTTGGGGACATCCAGGAAACCAATCACAGTGTAGGATTTAACAGCGATGTATCTAATTCTAAATACTAATTAACACAAAAGCATTGCTGAAATAAATGTCTGTCACTAAGCCAGCTCTCAGCAGTTGTGCAGTTTAAGCTCTGATTCCAGTAAGCTTAGCAGTAGCCTGTGGGAAATGCAGAAGCTGTAACTAAAACTGACTCAATTTTTAAAAGGGGCCTTTGAAGACTGAGAGACATGACTTTGATATATCTGAGAAAAAATAATTACAATGAACAATGATTTCCAGTTTTGTTTTAGCATACTTGTGAGGCATTCAATCTGTGCAACCATCTATATTTTTCCAAATTCAATCAGATAATAAAATGTCTGCAGTCAGAAAAGGCTGTTGGTTATTACATTTCTCTGGGGAAAGGAGTGTCTGGTGGAAGATTCTTACTTCACTTGGCTGCTGTTGACTCACCCAGCTGATGTCATTTGAATTTACACTAGAATTGAACCTGGTACTGAAACAATAAAATGTTTGTTCATAAAAAAAGGAGAAAGACTATGTAGAAAATTTTGTTTAATAGCAGTGAGACAAATACCTGTAAACTGAAATTGTGGCAGGAAGTGTAGATGTCTTAGAAAAAAAAAAACAAAGGAAAAGACACTGAATTGGATCTTCAATCTTCCAGGCTTAATATTCCAAGCAAAAACCCTGAGAGTTTATGACTGTATAATTTTGCATGTCTCAAACCAGCATTTCCTTGTCCCACAAATAGAGACTTTTCCTGGTATTGAATAATTTTTTCTCTTAGTGATTCAGAGTCCTTGTTTATATCTACATCTATCTAGCTGTCGCAGGACATGAGGTTTCATTCCTGAGGGTGCAGACAGGTTTTCCTGAAAATATCACAGTGGAATTTAGAAAGAGATGTTTACCCATGTCAGCTGAACAAAAGCACTCAGAAATTACTATCTCAGTGTTCACTGAAGTCAGTGGTAAAAAAATCCCACAAAAATACTTTCTGTAAGAAATATAATTTGTTTTAGTGATGAATTTATGGATGTCAGAAAATTTGGATAAACTCAGACATATAATTTATCCAATAGGCAGCTAATCCATGATAAGTGCAGTAAGCCCCAGGAGAGGAAACTACAAAGTATTTCCTGTGTTAACAAATTACTGATGTTATCTTGCCTTTTCAATTTCTTCAATTGTCCTGATTTACTTTTGACAATTGAATTCATCAAAGAAAATTGCCTCTTTTAAATTTGCTTTTTAGCCTACTATGATATTAAAAAGGAACTAAGTATATTAACTGCAGCATTCAATTCTCAGAATTAAGAGTATTAGTGTGTTTGTTTGGGTTTGATCACAGTTGTGCTGCAGTGAAGGCCAGGCTGCTGTTCCCTGTGTATTTCATGTACTCTGAGGAATCAAACTGCTATGGCAGCCTTACATCAGAAGAGACTTTGGAGTTCCTGCCTATATCTACACATAGTAAAATGCATAAATGTGTTCTTTTATGCGCCCTTTTCCATGCTGGGCCTGGACAGAACTGCAGAAATTTGACCATCTCTATCCCAGCTCTCTCAAACTTCCTCCAAAAGCCAAGTATTGCCTGCCTTTTCCACTGGCCTTTCATACTGTGAGACTGGATTCAGTTGTTCCTGTGATTATTCAGATAACTGTTCAGATAATTCAGGCAACCTAAAAACCCCACAAACCAGCAATTTGAGCTGCTTTCATCCATTTTTGGAGACATCTTAAAGTACTGTTCAGGAAAATGGGTTGAATCTCAGAAGACAATTAATGAGGCAGATGTTGATCCAGTTCAGAGAAAAAACCCCAAACAACAATGGCACCCAAAGAAGCCATTGAAAAGAGAACATTTGCCTGTACACCATTCCTTATACCAACTGCTAAATAATCCCTCACCCAAGTTAAATATTAAATTTGTGTCTAGCAATGTCATCAGGAATGTACAGCAGCATTTCCATTCTAGAGATACAAAGAAGTCTGTACAGCCAAACTGCTGTAGGAGATTGGAGGTATAAAACGTTGAAGAGAAAAGAAACCATTGCCCGAAAATTATTTCTACATTATGTTAAAGAAAAACAACATCAGAGTTGTTGTCTCAAATTTTTAATTCATCAAGAAGCAGTGTCGATTAATTGAGGAGTGTGTGGTCTGTGCGTGTAATGTGTATAGGCAGGCAGAGAGGGAAGGGGATTTCTGCAGTGCTGCCTGGCAGAAATTAAAAGTAAACCTTTTAAAAGCCAAATAGGGCATACTTTTCATTTAAATAATTGGTTCTGAGACTGACACTCTGGAGGAGCAACTGTTAAATCCAGCTCTGCGTGATGTGATTGTGTGATCATAAATCAGCCTTCCCATCATCACCTGTTTCCCAGATAACAAGTGTTTACAAAAGTATCTATCTTTTCCTGGAAATACTTTCATTTAAATGATTCATAGGATCATGTTTATTATCAAGAAATGTTTACATGAATTTGTACAATTCATTTTGATTCATTGACTTTCATTTGGATTCAGAATGAGAGTAAATGTTGGAGTGAGTTCTGGAGGAGATGTTCCATTTTCTGGCTAGCCCTGGGGTGGCCATTTATTATTCACAATAACTCTTTAGAACTTTTGGTAAATTTTTCTTACAACACTGAAAATTGGATGGAGGAATTTGTAGTAAACAGAAGTGGAAAGCAGACATATCATATGTTAAGTGATTTGCCCAGGAACAACACAAGAACGAGCTGCAAACAGAGCAGCCACAGACTGAGGTGACACATGACATTCCCTCAGATGAGAGATGACAGGAAACAAGAGATTTCTTGCTAAAAGAATAGTTCTTGATCACTCCAAGGGTTTGTAGTGTTAGAAATGATGATGTATTTACAGTCATCAGTGGGCTGGGAGGGGAAGTGATGTGATATGTTTGGACAGTGCTCTCAGGCATGTGGTTTGAGTCTTGGGGTAGTTCCCTGCAGGGCCAGGAGATGGAATTTGAAGATCTTTGTGGATTCCTTCCAACTGAGGATATTCTGTGATCCTCTGATTCTGTGTGCTGGCTTGTACGTAACACACAGAGATTAGAACCGAGGACAGACAGAAATGCTGTTTCCCAGCACATGCAACATTGGACCAGCATAAAAATGTAGTCCAAGCCCTTTAACTGCTCTGTTGCAAAGCATTCATGGAGCAGGCAGGCTCAGCAGGTGGGATATTTTCAGGGAAGAGGTGAGTTTCCTTGTGCAAAATTGTGTGATAGTGATGACATTTGTAAGGGAAGACCATTTCAGCTTGGACACTACTGTAGTGTTTCAAGGTATGAAGGATGTTTCCAGCAGCTCTTATCCATGATGTAGTTGCATCCCACAACCAAATCTCTAAAGCATTTTGTTCAGCAGAGTTCCCTGTTATTATACAGCAAACCCTCTTCTCACTTATTCAAATGGATCCTTGGACTGGGTCTTTTCAAAATGCGGTCAAATGCACAGAAAGACACAAATTATTCAAATGGAGAAAAAGAAACATAAAATTTTTCTCATGGTCTAAATATGACTCGTTTCATTGTTCTGATAAGATCACAGTTCTCGAAATTAAATTGTCAGAATGAGCACCACAAGGGAAATTTAAAGGCATTTAGGCACTTTACTCCTCCTGTGGAGTTAGCCACCTGAATATCCTAAAAAGCTGACCCTCTCTTCAAAAAAGAGCTTTATTAACCTCTAAATGCAACATGTAAATTGCCTCTATAACCTCTTCCTTTTTTTACTGTCTGCTTTTGCATAATGCAACAGCAGGGCTTTGAGGCTCATGCTGTGCTCTGTTTCTGCTGGGCAGCCCTTATATATACAGAGCAGTGATAAAGCTTTTTCTCTCCTTGTGCGAGACAAGACCATTTAAACAGCAGCTGTCTTTCTTGTGAGGAGAAAAGTACTTAGAATTTTTAATAACTACCTACTCAGGTTTTAGTTTCCATCCACTAAAAGCAACTCGAATGTATGAAAGAAAAGATGAGAGAGAGAGTTAATAGCCATTTTGCCAGAAAATCGTGTTTAAAATGCAATGGTGTTTACCAAAGAAAGGTTTATTTTAACTTAAACATTTTTAAATAAGCTCTATGCAAATGAACTATCCTTTGTTTTAGGGGGCCTTTCTAGTCTCTCGAAACTAATGAATTGTTGCCAGTGAAGACTAAGACACAAATAAAAAGGCATTGCATATTCCGTATCAGGGTTCCCAAAGTCCCCTGAGCTTCTACCCTACACCAGCGTTCAGTGTTTCACATCTGAAGGGAGACCATCTAAATGGGTCCAATTTAAACCCTCTCCTGCCCCTCCTTTCTTGCTTTATTGAGGCCAGTTGAGTTGAACCTCAAGCAGTTTTGTCTCCAGTGAAGCAGGCTGTAGAGTGATGCATGAGTTACTTCTGAGAGGTAATTAGTCTGGTTTTAAGTGTTCTCTGCCCCTTTGCAAGCATCCTTTTGGTGTGTTCTGCAACCCACCCACACCCCATCTTGCACCTAGCTCTGCTCAGCTGGCAGCTCTTATCTCCAGCCCGGTTCTGAAACACTGTTGTGCTAAGGTGAATTAAATCAGTGTATTTTCCAATAATGGTGATTTCAGCTCAACTGACTGTGTCAGCTGGTACAGAAAAGGTAATTACTTGCTTGGGTATCTTTTACATCGGCTATCCCATATTTTAGGGAACTGGGAAATGAATGTTCAAGGTTAGTGTCACGTGGTTCCCACTGTATTTTCTTACAGCACAGCCAGGTGAACAGCAGGTATATTATGCAGAGCAGCCTCTACCAGAATAAAGCCATAATTGAAATGGACGTTGATGTCACTGAACAATTTATCTTCCTTAAGAGGGATTTGCTTTACAAAAGAAGCTAATTTAGTCTGGGAAATTAAATTGATGGCCATGTGGGAACATTTGTCTAATTCACTTAGAGTTGTATCATTAGCCATGATTGTTTGATCAATATTTACAAAACAGTGGAATTTACTCAGTTGACAGATGTCAGAGTTCCGCTCCTCATTACTGAAAGTAGATTCTTGTTGGGTAACCTGCAACAACATCTACCTCCTCAGAGACTCAAAATGCTAATATGGTATTAATAATGGATTTTTAAATACGTGATACAGTCTGCTACAACCTTTTAGTAGGCAGCTAAACCCACAGAAAACTCTTCCTAAATCCGTAATATTAATATGTACCTGGTATAGAAGTTTTTTTACAGCATTGGATAAAACCTGGAGGGTGCCAAACCTGCTACATCCAACAGCTAAAAAAATAATTAGTTGTATTCTCAGGTTATATGTGGATACTGGCAAAGAGAGTTCTTCACTTCTGGGAAGGAGATACTCTAATTACATGCATACTGCTAGAATGTTTGTTTTCCCTTGTTAATTGTTCCATATTATCAGTTCTCTATCAGATTCACTCAACCCATGGAACTGAACCCCTGACAAATGTATTTTAGACCAGTGCGAAAAACTACTCAGGTCAAAAAACCTCCACGTGTTCATATGTAAATAATACAGAAAATACTTCTCTCTGCATCTTCAGAACTTCCATTCATTTCATTAAAACCTTCCTTCATTCCTATAATTTATGTCATCCTGTGTTAAGCTTATGTTCTGTGAATCATGACTATAAATCATTTAAAATGGCTTATCTCATCTCAGTTCAGCTTTGTCCTATTTTGGGGAAGAATTTTTTAATCAAGCAGCAAAACTATATCTCTTCCTCACTTCTCAATTGCAATTCCCTTCACCTCTCTTTTTAGCACAGCTTTTGGAAGTTCTTTCTAAGATTTGTCGCTATCAACACTTTGGAGTCTGGGTGCTGCAAAGAGGTGTATGTTCATATGCTGTATGTTCACAGTGAATCAAAATCGCATATTCTGGGAAATTATATAAAGGAATTTGAAATACCTGCTACTAAAACTGTCTGTGTTCATGGTGCAATGTGAGCTGCAAAAATTGGGATCTAGATTTGGATTTGGATGTGGGAATTCAGAGGAAGGAACTTTGTTCAGTTCTGTTACAGACAGAAAACTCTGTCTCTCTTGGTAAAAATCAGTGTTGTTCCACTGAAGCCATTAGAACACAGTTGATTTTTGGGCAGTGTAGTTCTGTTTATCAAACAGTATAACAGAAGAGAGAACTCTGTTTAAACAACATGAGTTTATTTTTCCATGAATCCTGACTATTTCCATTACTTTCATATTCTTTAACTTTTGTGCCTGTGGCTCAGACTATCACTGAATTATCCTGGAGATAAAACTGGAGAACTTTATGGCAATTATTCATGATTTGCCCTGCCTACCCTATATTTTCATTCTTTATTGATTCTTAGAAATTTTGGTGCACCCTTTCTCTATTTTCTCCATCCCCGCCCCTTTCTCTTTTAATAATGGATCTTCTTCTTAGCTTTTCTACATCTTGGCCTGGTTTGAAACAAAAAGTGCAGTTACATCTTAATGACAAGCAACACAGGAGGAACTTCTTCCCTTTTCTTTTTTTCCCCTCGCTTGACTTGCCTTCTGCAGTTAAAATAATATATTTTCCACTTACATAATTTTATGTTCTTCTTAAACCAACATGCACAAATGCATAAAACACAAGCAACTTGGCTAGCCCTCACTGACATTTAAAACCAGAAGGGTGACTACATTAGCTAAAATATATCTTTCTTTTCACTGCATTTTGCATTTTATTGCTTTTCTCATATTGTAAATACATTTTTAAAATTATATACTAATCTGTTAACCAAATATTATGATGCTTTGAGATGCCCAACTGTCATAGAAGGTACAGTGCATCCATGTCTCCTATAAGGAGTCAGGAATTTAGGCAAGGTACAGGTTTGGTTTGGGGGGGATAGATCGTGCCTTCGAATGGTATCAGTGATTTGACTGACACCTGATTTTGCCTCAGCAATTACTGAGTATTCATCATGCAGGTGGTGAATATCAGGTCTTTAAAAGCATTCAGCTGTGTGCAGGGGATGGGTGAGGTACCTGGCCTCTCATACAGCTCTTGCTCTAATTAGTAAATGTGAGGATGAAATGGAGCCACATTTCTGCCTGTTCCTGGTGCTTCCTTGCTCGGCTGTTTCAGACCAGGAGTGGAAAGCATAACTTCTCTGTAACCTCTTTGAATCCAAGGCCAGGATATCGTGCCGTGAGGGTGAGTCTCTAAGTCTCTTGGGTAAGAAGCCAGTCACAGCTGAAATACAGTTTTTCATGTGTTTTGGGGTAAGTAATTTCTGGAGTTGGTAATTATGGAAGAATGCAAGTGGTTTGTGCAGTCGTATATTCCAATTCAATTTCTTTAGGTCAGTGTAGCATGAAGAATCAACTCTAGGATTTCCAGGTAATGGATTGCCATATGTTTGAACTTGTGTCTTTAATTAAAACTGTCAATTTGGTGCTTTTGAGAAGGGTATTTCTTTGATTTCCTTCTGTTCTCTTTGGCCCCGGCTTGGGAGTAGGAAAATAGAGTCAGACATGGTGATAGATTGGACAGCTGACCTATTGCTCTTCAAGAAAATGATACCATGATGGACCTTCTCTAATAAGAATTCAGGAGGTATTAATGTCACTTTCAATCTAACAAATGTTTGACCTTTATTATGATCTTACAGAAATGATAGCTGCTCATACTCACTCTTCAATTTTAAATGCATGCTGAAAAATGTTTAAATGTGGAAAGCCCACAGATTCAAGGCAAGTTCAAGAAATTGCTCCTGACTTCAGGCATTTTAATTAATTTATGAATAACAGAAAAAGCTGCCTCATGTGAAGGTGGCAATCTAAGGAACTAAAAAATTCATTTCATAAAGATACGTAAAAGGCTTTCCCTTCCCTAGCAAGCTCTGTTTTATGATTCTGCAGATTTTCTTAGGGGTACTTTCATTCCTGGTTCCAGGCAGAAAGCCAGCAGTTTAATCCCATTTTATAAGTGATTGGGGCCAAATTCTATTCCCAGAAAATTAAATGAGAGTTCTGTGATGGAGTTCAAAAGAATTGGGAATTGACCTCTACCTAATATCTTTCAGAATAATTTATTAAAACTATTTCAATTTTTCCGCTATTGCATTGCCAATGCAAATTTGTGCATTGGTTTTCGGACTTGAGCAAAGGGGGAAAGCAGCTAAATAATGATTAAAATTCCAGTTATGTTATCTTTATGCTTTATTCATATTGCTCCTGAAAAAAATTCAATGCACAATTTCGTGACATTATAGAAAAATGTTGCAGAAAGTACCATATGTGCTGAATAAAAGAAATAGCTTGAAAAACATAATGCCCCAATCTCTGTAAGTCCACATGTAAGATTGGAGCCAAACAAACCCCCAAGGACCAGGAGGGAGTTTAAACTCACTTGTCTGTCGAACATAAACTACGTTCTGTGGTAGAGAGTGTTGTAGAAGGAATGTTTAAAGAATGGGGAGTTTAATATTAAAGAGCAATTTTTTTTAATACATTGTAGAAGTGATTAATCCTCCACTGTGCAATTCCACCTTGCTTTCCTGCTTAAACTCTCCTCAAAGCAACTTCTTAAGCCTATTAGAACTCCTTGCTTTATTGAGCTTCTGTGATAAAGTATTTCATGCATTTACCTTTTTGTCTGGAACACTCTCCATGGTAATGTATAGTTGGTCTATCCCAGCAGCTCTGCCTGTGACGCTCCCTTGAAAACCTCATTGATGCTTGTCCTTCATACTTAGCAGGTAGCAGGTAGTTAACAAGTTCCAATTGAATGTAAGTGTATGGATTAAATTAATGCACAATCAATATTGTTATAACGAATGGTTCCTTTAATGAACAGGCAACTCATTCTTTGAGGTTGGGATTTCAAAGTTGTTTTGAGGGATTAACATATTAAATTTCACCAGTGCTTTTAAGATAATGGGACACCTAACTTGTGTACACATAATAAATCCTCCCTGAGTTTTGTCTCTTAGGTTTGTGTGCAAGAAAGAGGGAAGAGGGATGGGGTTTTCCAAGCTTTTCTTCATTGTTTTGGAGAATTGCCAACCTTAAGTCAATTAAATGGTATTAGCTGCTTTAGTTGTCTCAGCTTGTCAGTTAAATAGAAGTATTGAGACCACATGGTTTAAGAATAAAGTAGAATTTCAATCACAGCCTTTTCTAAATAATTCTTTGGAAAGCCTGTGTGAAGGAATAAAGAGTTCAAGCTTCTTTGGGAGAAAAGGATAGACTGAGTGACTTGATGGCATTTCCAGGCTTATTTTTTACCATATGTTATTATTATAACAGTGTATTTTGATCTCTAAATAAAATACATGAATGTAAATGCATCCAGTTCTATAGTCAAAATCTGGGGAGAAAGCTGACACCAGAGAGTGAACTGATTTCTGAGGCAGATGAAAATGTTGTGGGATAGCACTCTCCATCTCTATTTTTTACTAAAGAGGAGGATGAGTTAGATGAGAAAAATCCACTTCTAGTGGCCTTGCATCCATCAAGTACACCAATCACCTTCCTCAGTTTTGACAGTAATAGTTACGATGGAAATGTGCCCAGCTGCAGGGTTTATGGAAGAAATTCTGGTATCTAATTCAATTATTTATTGAAGTTTTTATAGAGGGAGTTATGATTTGTCTTAAGAGCCACAGAGAAACTAAACCGTATAGATTAGTAGGGGGTTTTAAATTGCAATTTACAGGAAAGCCAAGTAGAAAAAAATTAATGTTTTGAAAACTGACACTTTTCATCACCAGTTTTTTTCCCAGGCTTGACAATATCAGTGTACTAATATTGCTAAGAGATTTTTATTTTTTTTAAAAACACAAACCAGTGCCATTTCATTGCTATATTTAATTAAACACCCTCAATGGTCTTTGGGCAAAGTCTTTGAAACTTGTGTTACTCTGTCACACAGTAAAATACCATATAGAAGATAGTGATGTTACTGTTTTGTTTTCTGTCACTTGGGGCACCAGCTGTGTGTAAAACAGACATGCTCCACCTCAGGCTTATTCCAGGATTCTTCCTAATGATTATGCTCCTTAAATCAGAATGTGCTGATTTATGACAGTGCCACATATCATTTAATTGAGTTCATACCATCTTTATTTACCATCCTGTATTTATTTACAGCTTAGCTGTCCACTCCTTGCAGTGTTTCTTGCAGCCTTTACCCTGAAAGGTTGACTGGGAGGTTTTTAGTTTCTCAGCTGTGGGAACAGAGATATATTCTGAAAGTTTGCATTCAAAGAGGCGTCTCTGTTCAAGGATGGGGTTTCTGGTGAAAACCTGAGAGATCTGTGCAAAATTGGTAGAAAATGGGAGGGTGATGTGTTGAGCCTCTGCTTGAGGAAACCCGTCTGAATCAGGGTCAGCACAACCTTAAACCCTGAGCACTCATTTCTCAGACTGGCTTTTCCTTCTGTCTATCCTTTCGTCTACACAGTCACGAAAACCTTTGAAAGACCTTGGCTTTGCTGTAAAGTGCAAAGCAGATCTTTTTAAAACCTTCATTTTGTGAAAATGGAACCACATGCCAATTAAGTTTGCTCATGCCAAATAATGAGGCTCTGACTGAAGGCAGAGTCCTGCTCAGTGATGAGCAGACATTATAATTGGGCCTGTGGTAAGCAATGGGTGCTCAAGTTGGGAGTACCACTCATATGACTCTCTCTTTAATCAAACTTAATTGCTTTGCTGAATCACATTTTTAGGCACACAGAATAATTGAAGATAATAAATTTGACCTATTCCAACCTCGGGAAAAGGTTTTGGGGACGTTGAGATATAAAGGGGAGAAATATATTGAGAAATAAAGGGGAGGTGGGGGGGGAAGAATTTTGAGAAAGTTTTTTTGTCTGTTTTGAGTCATCTGCCTGTAGCCATGGAAAGATTCTATTTACACACTCAAGTAATTCTCTGTGAGTTACAACTGCCACAAAGCAGGAGATGTTTCATTTTCATCACCATTCTGAGCGAGTTTATTAAAGCTAGTCTAAAAAGAATCCTGATAGGGCTGGGTTTTGTGAGGAAAACTCGTCCGTCAAGTTGAAATAAGCGGTAAAATAGCAGACACATAATTTTTTCAAAACCATGTTTCAACAGTATCTTCTTTGTGCAAAATGAAATATTTGGATTGCTGCAAAATAAAGTGTATTTTCAATTGAACAGACCTTTGAATTTTTCAAAGCAAAATTCTAGTAACTCAATAATTATTGAAAGGAATTTTAGTGGGTTTGAGTTAAATATTTCTATAATATCCATATTCTCTACAAAATGAAGTTGCTCCCTTTTTTGAGGGGAGAGCAATTTCTGATCAAAGTGCAGCTCAGATCTGTAGTGTTTTTCTGTCTCTGTATGACTGTTGGTGACCATGTATGTACTAATTCTTTATATACTCTGTTTATAAATTTCAATTTCTGAATATACTGTGCTGTAACAAAAAGCACTAAACTTCTTGTTCCAGCTCAATATACATTAAATCAGCATAAACAGACTTCAAAATTATATTACAAGTGAGAACTTATTTGTCCTTCATTCCTTAAATTACCCCACTTAAACTGCTGAATGCCCTCTGCCTTGATGAAGTTTTCTTAGATGAAAAAAATCTTTGTATTTCCTTAGGGACACTCAGAATGAAGCAGTTAATGTGACACACAGTGTCATTGATTACAAATTGTGGGTGGCGCTTCACAGGGGAATTACTTGGTCCTTCCATTTTCAAGAGCATATGCACAGGAGTGTGCGTGTTCTTCTATTTGTCTATATATTGGTATATATAGAAAGACAACTTTTTAAAAGATACTTAACATCAGTAAAAAGCAAAGCAGTTAGAACTGAATTTTGATGTGCTACTAAGCATAGTGTGCGAAACCCAGGCTGCGTGAAGTGCAGATGAATTTTTCCAGAGTACTGGCAGCTTTCATCTTCCCATGTGAATGCAAAAGTACCACCTTCCTTAGCCATGTTGCAGTCTTGTGGAAACTGATTGACATCCATCAATATTGCTTGTTACCTGAATAGCAGGGAGGCTGCTTTTCTTCCAGCAGAACATGACAGCTGAGTGCTCTTATCTAACAGGGCCCCATATGCCACAGGGTCTCAGGAGGGAAGAGATACTAAATGCTCTAGTTGCTTATGCATTCAGTTCTGCAGGAGAGAAGGTCACCTAGTCCTAATCATAGATGGAAAACTCAGTTTGTCTGTTATCTGACAGTTTCTTCCCATTAACCATAAGTCTGCAAGATCCCAGTGGTGGAACAGGTGCATTCTACCTTGGCAGCCAAGTCATAACGCACTGAACGAAGTCCAAACTAATATCCAGCCACTGAACATGCCGAGCACATGCACGGGAAACATCCTGGTTTATTTCCTGAATGTCAGCTGGGCGTCCTGATTGGTGCTCTTTCATTGAGACTCCTTTGAGGGTTTTCACTTGGAGAAGCTGCTGTGCAAACATCAAGTAAAAGCTGTTGCAGCCATAGTCAAACGAAGACCCAAGAGTCCTGTTGGGAATCTGGGTCTCCAAATTCTGGGAGCATTCAGACCCTGCAGATGTTGATCTAGTGATCCCGACATAAAAAATAAATGGATGGTGACAAGGAGAGAAAAGGCAGGGGTAATTGTATATTTGTTGTGGATGGAGATTTGAAATAGATCAGTTGGAAAGTGAATGCAAAGCAACAGAAAGAGTCTCTGCAAAATTTGCCAGCAACATAAAATGCTCTGTGACTTTTGTGTGTGTGCCAGTCATCTTTTTAGTCTCAAAATGAGACTGCTTTGTTTAGTCATTCATTGCTTTGTTTGGTGCCTCAGTGCTCAGCAGGAAAAAAAAAATCTGAATATTTAAACGTTGAGTGAGAGGAAATGACCCTTACAAGTTACATAACTTCAGCACAACTGTGAAGATTATAAATAATAATGTGAATTGTTTTCTCTTTTGTTCATCTCAAAGGCTTGTACGATTTCAGCACTATTCTATGGTATGAAACTTCTCTATGAAGTTGAGATTGGTAACCAGAACTGCCTGTAGAAGAAAACTGGGTATATTAAAACATGCCAGAGCAGGGTACAGTCAGATGGGTAAATGATATATCTGAACCATAGTGAGCTGCAAGAGCTTGTTCATTTAACCAGTAAAATTGCATTCACACTAGAAAGATTTCACAGCTTTAATTATGTTTTTGGATTAATTAAAGCAGTAAAACTTTCTAATGGGGATGAGCCCTTGTTCATCTCATTTCTTTGCTTCCAGCACACAGTCTATCAGATTTGCAGTGGAATTTAGACACCCTTATTTTGTCATTTTGCATACAGCTTAGTGGGCTCCTAACGACTTCATGCGGTCTTGTGTTAACTTTTGCCTTGCCATTTTCACTCCATGACTGCACACTCATTATAAATCAGCCCACACTGCAGCAATTCTTGGAAGCACATTTTCTTAGGCTCCCTGGCTTTCAGGCATGGAGTGGTTTTATTAGCAAATTTGGTACAGTACAATCAGCATTGCACTTGGAATGGTCTTATTTGTCTTCTGATTATGGTCCCTGGCTCTCTGGGTTGCAAACAGGTGCTCACATACCTCTTCTTCTGTAACAGCATTTGCATTCTGTCTGCACCACCAATTTTACTGAGGCAGTGAATGTGATTGATGGTCCTGGCATGTAGGGCCAGTGGTGTCAGCATGTTTATAATGGCTTTGACTTTTTCAGTCTGGTTTTTTTCCCCTTCTTTGGGCCCAAATATGGAGGTTATGAAAATATAACGAGGATCAGATGGGTAGATAAGACTGCAAGATAGAAATGCATACTACACGTATGAGGAGGTACATGAAGGGTTAATATGTTGTGTATTTGATCATCTTTGGTGGGCTGCTGTTTTTCACACTTGCCATCATGCTTAAAGGCCCTGTCCAGTTAGGAGCATGGAAAATAACATTTTAGCTGTAGCTGGTCTATCAGTTAAGTAGCATAAAATCATTTTTCAGGCCATGGCTTGGTACTGAAGCAGTCTCTGTGCCTCTCCAGTTTCCATAAAAGTTAGATATTGGAGTAGGAATGGCAGGCCCAAGAGTTCTAAGTTTATGGTTAAGGTCCACAAATCAAAAACAGGACTAAAATCAGAAAACTTCAAAATTAACAGTCTTAGAGATCCGGAACACTTTTGATTTTTTTTTTTTCATTTCTTTAAAAATTAAAGTTAATATTGTCACAAAATACTCTGGAAACTTAATAAATTACAACATGCTTCATCTTAAGTCACAAAACTGTGCAAAAATATCGAAGTATTAAAAACAGTCTTAAAAAATTTTTAACAGTAGAATTTGTACTGTGAAATAACACCAGCCAAAATAAGTATTTCTGCAATTTGATGGTACCAAATGAGCTAGTTTGAAATGTGAAATTATTAGAAGAGTCAAAGAGAACTCTGCCCTCTGGTAATCCTGTGGATGACTTGGTAATGAATTATAAAGCTTGTGCATGTGCTGGTTTATGGTAGAGTTCCTAAGGCTACACTGGATCACTGGAGTGTTTAATGTATGCATATGTTTGTCTGATTTAATAACAATCTGCTGAGAAGTAAATAAGAAGTTGTGGCCCTGGATGGTTTTGGGCCTTCGCAGGATTACCAATTTGTTGTTTTCAGTTTAGTCGTGGCTGGGGATTGTGTGATTGTCACTCAGTAAAAATGCAAGGGAAAATATCATTTAAATCACGCATTGATTATTAAAAAAAGCCCAAACAAACAATACCACTAGCAACAAAAAAACCACTCCCTGATAAATATATTTGGATTCAAAAGACAAGGCACTAATTATTTATCCATCTATGCCTCACCAGACCCAGGAGAACCACAAGAGGTTTGCAGGATATGGCAATTCAGGCCTTCTGCCTCCTCAGGGTGCATCACAGATTCCTCCCTGGGAAAGATGCAATCACAGGAAGCACTCAGAGACAAAGTTAATCCTGTGAGCAGGCAGGTGAACCCAAATCATATTCAGGTTTTCCTTACAAATGGTTTCTCTCCATTAGAAACATATGTGGCTGGTGTTGCTGGCAGGAGTTAAAGGTACTACAAGATTGCAATTTCAGACAACAAAAATGAAGAGTAGCTCCAGTCAAGTCACTTGTACAAGATCTAGAATAGGTGGGGTTTATTTTTTAATAGCAGGGTCCCAATATTGATGACACATGAGATAAAAAGGTGGGAAATATCTCTGATTGCAAGAGGGTGGACAGTCTTGTATCAACATTAAATGGATTTTAGATCTAACGAGCACTGTTTTAAGGCTTGAGTTCATAAATGCAATGTGACAAAAGGTCAGTCTGGCACATATGGCTCATTTACTGTTAAGCTGTACAAAGAACCTAGTAATAGCTGGGTTTGGTAATAACTGCAAACCCAATGGATGAGTGGGTACAGAGAATTAACTTCATAATCTGAATGTTGCTTTTGAATGTTATTGAAAACAATTACAATTATTTGAATCACTAGACTATATTTACATGTTTGGAGCTTTCCCTTTGGGATAGTTTCCTGGTTTGCTATCACACACCACTGACTGGTAGATATTAGGCTGCAGTTAATAGTTCTGCTTTACATGGCAATATTATTTCAAGTACCTGAATGTAGCAGCAGCAAAAGACATCATGAGCTGTAGCTGTGGTCAAATCAATACATTCACACAAAATGAGGAGAAAATTAATGTTGTGCTGTGAATAGATCTAACCAGAAAAATGTCTCTTGTAATAAGGAGCAGACTTAATAATCTGCAGCAAAGACACAGAAGTAAAGAGCATCATGACCCTGTAAGGAATGTAAAGGAGCTTTGCTTTGCTATCAAAATCCCCTGTATCCCTCTGAGGAGAAACAGGATTTACTCCATTATATTCTCTTCTTAAGGCAATAGAATAACAGCTATAAACAGATAAATATCTCGGGGAGAACCTGGCAAACAACAGAATCTGGGTTGGAGTCAGCCTTTTTCTCATCATCTCTCTGCCTCCTGGATGAAAATTAAGCCTGGTGGGGAAAAGCAAGCGGGGAAGCGAGCTGCCCACAGCCAGGGCACTGCAGTCTGACTGCAGGGAGCTGGCCAAGGGCTGGCAAGGCTCGGAGTTTCTGTGGAAAGGACGCTCGCGGCCAATACCTTTAAGCACAAGTGGTATTTGTGATTAATGGGCTTGTGTCTCCAGGCGGAGGGAATGTAGGAGCTGCAAGACAGAGGGACTGATGGGAACAGGAGAGGCTGTTTGTGCAGCAGACTGAGAAACGGCCTGAGTGAAAAGCCCAGGCTGGTAGAGAGGAGTCCCTTCATCTCTCATGCAAAGTGAACTCTGCTCCACTTGTAGGTGGAGGCTCTGGGGAATGCGAGACTGCAAAACAAACAGCTGTATGGGAAGACTTCCTGGGCTTCCCTGCTTCCCTTAACAGATTCAATCCAAGAAATAGAAGCACTACCTGAAGTACTCGTGCCTGACAGTAACACTTAAATATCAAAACCAGCATGAACTGAAAGATGAAAAGCTGTGCAGCAGTGCTTGTTGTGGGGGAACAAACTGCTACAAGTGCATTCATTTGTACCTTGCCTTTCTTTTGCTGACATGTTTGACCATAATGTCTTTTGACATAAATTTATTGTTTGATACAGTTTTCATATAGTTTCATACAGGTTTTTTTATGACTGGGAGCAGAATTTCTCTGCACACAGAAAGCAAGCTCTTTTGAGCTCAGATGTGGTAACAGGCTGCTGTTTCTGACAGGGCAAAATCTTGAGCATCTCTTTGTAACTGCTTTAGAAAGGACTTAGGAGGGCAGATCTTGGCAGCTGTAGTAGGAAACATAATTTGTTTTTTCCATACTGTGATCCCTATAAACCAAGAAAACAGTTCTTTTTCTTGCTACAACAGTTAGGTCACTCAAAGGTAGGACTCTGCTGCTTTAATTTAGATATCCACAATACAGACATCTCTAGCTAAGCTGGGCATACAGAGTGCTTTTATAGCCCATGGAGAGAAATAGGGAATGATTCATCTTATTCTACAGTAAATGTCTAAAGTGCCATATAAGTCATGCTTTAGAAATGCTTTAGTGTCTCTAAGGACTACTAAGGTGTTGTAGATAACTAGTTGAAGACTTCTGAATTTACCCATTTACAGGCAGTTGAGGTGAGACCCTTCCCCTGGTGCTCAAGGAACAGCACCAGCACTGCTGGCAGTGTCTGGCACTGCAAACAACATCAAAGCCACATGTGCCCAGCTGCTGCCCCCTCAGCACTGCCCCTTCCCACAGGACCCTCTCCTGCATTTTTTCTTTGGGCTTCCCTGGAAGTGCTGCCCCTCACATAGCATATGATGCAGCTTTTGGTCTTTCTGAGAGAGCCTGTGTTGCTTGCTGTCCCTTCAGGAACATTGTTCACCTTCTTTAACCCAATTATTTGTACCCCATATCCACAGATTATGTGATTTGATTGTGCTCTGTATACTTTCATCTACCAGGTTTTTAACAGATCCAGATGACTACACGGTATTTACTTGAAGTCCAAACCTAGCAGAAAAGGGCATCTTCCTCCTCGTGGCCCAGCCTTAGGCTGCTCTGCTTTCATCTCAGTCCCAAGGTGTTTCTCAAGTTTATTTATAGAGGAGACAAGTGCTGAGCTTGGTTTTCTGTTTGCTTGCACCACATAGTCATTTACCCTAATGAGAACAGGATTCCAACTGCTCCACAGTCAAAATGAGGACTTGAGACAGATATCATGGGCCAGATTAAGTTCTAATTGCATTTAATTCTGGATTAAGTATCCCTCCTTCTCTTTTCACTCATACTATTTCTGTTTCAGCGTGGCTTTAGGGTTTCCTCTGTCCTGCTTCTATGTTGTGGATTTGTTCCTTGATTGCAATGTGATTTCAATAATACCCGTAATTGCTCAAGTTTCAGTAGCTAACTATGTTAATCGAGGAGCTGGACAGATGGCTCAAGCATCTGATATTAAGCTTATTGTGCTGAAACGATGTAGCCATCAGGATTTGAAGTGTTACCATGGGGATGCTCTTCCAAAGGCTACTGAGTGCTAGAAGCATCACACAGTCACGCTGCCAGGGCTTTAGTGACATTAGCTTTTAAGAGATAAAAACAGGCAATAAAGGGTCAGCTTAAAAAATTCTTGGAGAAATAGTATGATATGTTGGTATCCTCCAATGAGCTGCTGTGTAGTTAACCAAAGATTCTTTGCACATGCACTCAACTAGGAGCATCAAATAATGTGATAAACCTTAGTTTCTGGGATAAAGTAGAACTATCTTTTTATAACTTTCATTGTAGACTTCAAACCTTCTGGTCTTTTGGAATCCCCTGTTCATTTCACTGGAAAGACTTTTCGGTGACCTTCAGAAAAGGAGAATGGTTTGGTAGTTAAGGTAGTTGGGATGTCATTTCAGTGAGATCCACAGTTGTTCAGGTTTCTGTCGGTAACTGTGAACTGAGAAGTTGGACACGGGGCTCAAGCATCTTACATGAAGCTTACAATGTTGAAATTATGCAGACATTGTTCTCAGAGCAGCATAAAACTACTTTGTATGACTTTGGGCAAGTCCTCTTATTTCTCTGTAGCAGAATAATTGAAATTTAAGGCAATATATTTTACCTGATGGCTTGAGTAGGCTGAGGACATGTTACCTACCATGCTGACACAGGAGGAATTCCTTACATGCTTACATTCAACAACATGTCCTGACTGGGGAGCAGGGGGTAAATTCAGGCCCCAAACTGCTTCAACGCCACAACCCCCAAAGCCCTTCCCTGTTGTGCTGCATCTTCTGTAGGGAGACCAAGGGATTCATGCACACTTTTGAGTGGCATGTTTCAGAAAAGAAGATCACTGAAGTTTGTTCCCTGCATGTTCTGCCAGCCTTTTCCTTCTACTTCTCGTTTGAAGGGCAGTTTCTCTTTACACTGGGCTGGATCCCATTTAATTCCATGCTGTGTAGGCACAGGGAAGGTGCCAGCAGGCAATTTAGGAAGGGCACTTCAAGGCACTGGAATGCCCACTACCAGGATCTGCAGTTCTCTAGTCATGCTGATGTGTCACCGGAGTTCCAGCCACTCTCACGATTCTCTGCCTTTGAGGTTTTTTCCCTTGTGGATTTTCTGTGCCTTCATGGGCTCTGTTGAAAGCTATTCAAGATTAAGTGATGTTTTTCTCCTGGTTACAGTGAGCTTTTGAGCCAGTCTGTAACTAATGTCTAACCCACCTCCTTTTTGCAGAGATAAAAAATAATAAACATGGACCTAACACTGCAGACCAACTGGAAAACACACCAGTGGCTTCAGTAGAAGAAATTCAGTATGTGTTTTTTCTCCATCTTTGTGAAACTTACATGAAATGAAGACTAGAGCACGTGTTTGCTTTGTTATGTAGAGTAATTCCCTAGGGTAAATATATTTACCATTTATCATCTGTTCATATACATAATGCAAATGTGTAGCTGAGTTTTCCAGAGCATAAAAAGTTTTTCCTTTTCTTCTTTTAACCTTTCAGCTGAAAAGATGTATAAATATAAATCCCATCTGCAGATAAAACATCCTGAGTGCTGCATATTCCCAAACCCCTCCAGCAGCTGGGCTTTTTATTCCAGGTCATGTAAAATTATTTTCATTTAATGAAGTACTGTGATGTATCACAAGAGCTTCTGGGTATGATGCCCTGTGTGAAATTCCAGCCAGCCCACGAGAAGTGGACATGACACAACAACATTTCCAAATATTGGTGGGGGTTTTTTTGCCAGAAACTTCAAAGCTGCTATCTTTCTGAAACAAACTACTCTGGGTTGAAAGGCTGGATTGCAAGGTATAAGGTGCACTCATGATGCTTTCATTTCTGACAGTGTTTTTCAAAAACAAAACCAGGGCTGTCCATGAAGATCACTCACAAATAGGCCTGTGTCTGTTTGACAGCCACACACTGTCAGTAAAACCACAAGTTTTAGGAAGGGGAAAAAGAAGAACAGTTTGACTATTCCATTTTCTCCTAAAATGTGGTTTTATTGTAGTGCTTTATCTTGTAATTGGTATTTTTCCATCACTGGGCATTTTTTTAGAATCCATACGTTTGTTTTGAAATTTAGAGCATCTCTGAGATCTCTAGAACAGCTCTCTCTAGAGTATAATTTTCACAATAATTGCCTGGTCATAGAAAAAGCCATGGAGAGGAAAAGGTCTGTCTGCCTGCCCTGGGGCCTTACCACATCTCTCGCTGAGCCAATGCAATCTGTGTTTTTGTGATTTCAAAGAAATATTGGACTGAGTGGCTTTAGGCAAGATGGCCAGCTGTGCTTGCCATTTTTAATCTTTCTAAGTAGCAGTCCCTTTGCAGGACTTGTAGCTGGAAGGAAATTTTAAAACTGTAAAATGAATCTCACTTAGGTAGAAAAGGAATATACAGCAGCACTGCTCGAGACAAGGGCTGGAACATACGAGCTTCATTTTCACAGAGAAAAAAGTCCTTTGGTGGCTAAATGCATTTGTGAGTCAGGGTTGTAGGCAAATCCTGGCTCTGCTGAAATATGATGGTTTCTGACTTGGGAAATATGAACTAAGGGCGTGATGTTGCTTTGTTTTCACTGTGATTCTGTAGTGCTTGTAAAGTACTGCCCCTCGTTTTGAACCATGAAAATTAGCAGCAAAAATATTCCTGCTGAAATGAACTAAAAGCTCATCACTGGCTGTTCTGCTCTTTAGGCCATTTGGAGCACCATGTTATTTTATTCATTTTCTTTGAGAGCATTGTGTGTTGCTGATGTGAATTTCTGACTTTTCAAAAGTCTCCTTCATTGCCATACACACAGACAAGAGGGCTAGAAGTGCCCATGCTTCAGATCTTATGCCTTGTCTGAAGAGCAGTTTCAGTCAAAAAGTAATTATACACAAATGACAAGCATTTATTCCACAGAACAGCTCCTTGGTAAACTTTGAAGTGCATCTCCTTATTTTGCCTAACAGGCAGAATTATGTGCTTTTTTCACCTCTGCAGTTATCAAGAAAGAACCAATACAGGGAACATGCATTGCCCTCTACATTGCCCATCTTCATCAGAACTACCAGTGATGTTTCCACTCTATAGAATATTCTTAGGGAAAAAGCAGACAGCTGGGTTTTGTGCGTTCTCTCTCACTCTGGCAAAAGGGCTGTCTTTCTTCATCATGTTGTGGGTTAAATATTGCTTCGCTCAGTACCTGTTCCAACCTCCAAAATAGAAGACATTTTAAGAAATGCACTGCATCTCTTTCCCAGCAAATAGATATTGTAAAGATGTGAGGGGATGGAGGTATGGAAATGGGTCAGGGGCTTGCTTCGCCACCTCAGCGAGGTAGGTGAGACCCCTGACTCATCAGACAGGATGTCAAAATTTGCTAGAACCAGCAGCACAGGTCAGCAGTGCCAGCAAAGAAAGAAGTGAACACCAGGAAAACTGGGAGCTGTGTCATTCAATCCCAGGGCCTGGGAAACTGTTTCTGGTGTAACACAACCTTTGTGTCACGTTTTGCTCAGGGCTGTAGGTAAACTGTTGTCCCAAATTTCATGATAAAATTACACAGTGGTCTTTATTGAAGTATAGAAAGACTGTTCAACTGGCTCTGCAGGTGAACAGTGAAAATGTTGTGCCAGAATGCAGAAAGCCAAGTTTTTTGGTTTTCTCAATATTACAGTGTTGGAACTGATAATGCAGCTGGATCATTAACTTCAACAATGTCAGCATGTTCTCACCCTTGCATTTACATTAATTAGTCTACATATTATTTAACAGCACACTTCTCTCAGATGAATTCACTAATGTACTTTTTGGCTCCCACTATGTAGAGTGCCTCCTCTTCAAAAAGTAAGCTATTAAATACTAGAAAAGGTAGGAAGATCTGTGGAAAGACACACCAATGTGTTCACATCTGAAGAGAATCACACAAAGACACTGAATGATAACTTTCCTGAAGGATTTTCTTGCTGCTTACTATGCAAAAGTCTTTGTTTGTACTTCATGTGCAGGCAGGAAAGAAAACAAAAACCAGAATATCAAATCCGGAGGAGGAGTGAATGTTTACGGACCTGAAAAGTGAGATGAATTAATGGTTTCAGGCAGATTGTTTTAGCATAAATTAAGACACTGTTCACAGTCCAGAAAAGGAACAAGAAAATATGCTGAGTATAGATCCTTACAGCTGTTCCCTGTGTAGGAACGACTCAGCTTGAACTGCATCCTGTTTGGATAAAAATGCAGTATCTGTGAGGTTTTTATTTTAACTCTGTTTTCATAAATGTCAGAGTTGAGAGAAGCCTCTTGACTTTGTCAGGAGTTCAAATGTGAAATACGATACTTTAGTTTTTGCCTTATCTCTGTGCTGTCTTCTGCTGCTGAACTCAGCCTGGCATGTTAATCAATCAATTAACATGTAATCAATCAGAAAACTGAAGAATTTGGAGGCTCTCCGAGACATGTTTTGGCTTTGAGTTTTGGGATTCCTTTTTCTTTCTCTCCTCCCCCCATCTTTTTTTGGAAAGAAACAAAGAACTCCTATATTGTACTTTGTGTGGTATAACTTGAACCGTAAAAGGGGTGAAATCACTATAAATGTAGGCAAGTCCAAGGCAAAGAAATCTGAGAGCCTCCACGTCAGACTTATTAAATTACTTCTTAATGAAATAAGGGTTTTTTAGTTGAGGAATGTTTCTGTTTGTCAGATCTCTGGATAGGTAAGTGGCATTCCCATGGGGAGACCTAACCTGTTCTGATGGTTGATGTACAGTTTAGCCAAACATAGGATGAAATAGAAAGGTTACATCTTTATGTAGTCAGAGTTGTCTTTTAAATATAAATCTGGAAGGACATCTTTACATCATCAGAGTTGTCTTTTAAATATAAATCTAAAAGCTTACTCATTTAATACACTTTTAAAATAATTTGCACCTGCCTATAATGGATGAGACAGTGAAAGCCACACTTAAATATGAGAGCCTGGATTTAATGTGTGTTACTGACAATGAGGTCAGGCAGATTTGACTGAATTCCTTTTAGAGCTGAATGTGAGACTTCCTGATGTCATTTGCACGTCATTCAACAGGTTGGATTTGTGCTTTAGATAAAAGAACTGCCAGGCCATCTTCTCTGGGTGTGTTAAGAAATCAGACTCGCAAATAAATGATGCTTTTGAATACAAGAGGCATGTAAAAATTAATTTTCTTCTTTGCCAAGGGCCAAAAGTTCACTCAAGAATGAACATCCATCAAATTATGGTCACATTAGGTAATAAAAGACCGAAGGAAGCAAGAACTTAACGCTTCCCCTACCCATGAAATAGAATGGTTATTCAGCAAGAATCAAATTAAAATTGTCGTATCGACTCGGTCTTGTAGAATGTAATCTTTTGATATTTATATTTTTAAGCTGTTCTTATATTGGCAAATGCAGATTGAGGGCTCGGTGAGTTGCACCGGGGCCAATACAATGGAAATGTTCGTTGCACACCTGTGGTGTCAACCTTGAACCATTGGTGAACATGACTCTGTCACTTCAGTAAGTACTTCAGACATTGCCCACGTGCCCTAAGTCTTGATAATACTTTGGGGGGAAAAAAATTCTATCTTGCAACACTGATGAGAAAGTTCATTGTCTTTGATTTCACTTAAGGCTTGAGAGATGGAGGAATGATGGTATTTTTCCTAACCCAAATATCTCTGTTCTTGGTCTTGGGTTGGTTACACACTTCCCTAAGACAAAAAATGCAGAATCTTACCCACTACTCATGATACCATGTGCAAAATTAATTGTCTCATTAACCTTGATCAGTTTGTTGTAACTGTGAAGGTCTCGTGCTCTGAAGATTATAGCATCTTTAGCCTACAGTCATAAACAAGCACTTACCAGCCACTGCTGCAGGGCAAATTTGCCTCTAGTAGCACTGAAAAGGCATTTAGAGGAAGGTCATGTAGTTTATTTGAAGACGAGAATGCATGCAACCTTCTAGAAACACAAGTGCTTTGGAAGAGGGAACTCCCCTGTTCCCCAATATCTGCACACTGTAAACTGGAATTTGCTTTATTTGACGTGAAGAATATTGATTTGCTGTTACAGCCCAAGTGTGACACTTCTTCTTAGCATTATCTCACTAGAATATATGTAGGAAGCTGCTTTCTATAATTATTATGTTACCAACAAATTTGAGAAATATTTTGAATCATTCATGACACTCAGCATGAAAATATTCTTACATTATAAATATTCTTTGGGAGTTCAGCTTTCAGCTCACATTAGTAACATGTTCTGTAATGTGCACCTTTTTCTTGGTTGACATGCCTGCAATTTTGTTCTCCTTGGCAAGGAAAATACAAGCACTGACATCAAAATATTCTGTGGTATGTAAAATGAGAACAGATGAGATTTTCATGGAAACTTAGCTCATGATATTTTTTGTAAGTGAAATTTGCACATTAATAAAGGTCTGAATTATACTTCTGTAGACACATCTTAGCCAGCTTTACCCCACCTAGTCTGGGGACTGAGAAAAGCTACCCTTTCCAAAACTCACCCCCTTTCTCAGACTTGTAGCCTGCAAGGGGATCTTGTGCTTGGTGCTGGTTGTGCTCACAAAAATCTGTTTTGTTAGCTCTGGTTCACCTACACAAGCAACAACTGCAGACTGATTTCTGGATCAGAGGTGGATATTTATGCAATTGTGATTGCGTGGGGTCTAATAAAACAGTTGGTTGCCTGTTTGGTTTCTGTTGTGATGCCCAGGAACGCAGAGGTAAGGATTTGTATGCATTGCTTGATTACTGCTATTCATCCCAGAGCTCTTTATATTATGCCTAAACAAAACAGACCTAGGATTGCAGGGATTGAGAGACCCTGTGGGAACTCCCACAAAATAGGAATGAGGTACACCTGGCGTATGCAGCACCTTCTCAGTGCTTGGTGGGGGTAGCACAGGGATGAGAGGAAACTGAGAGAAGGAAAGACTGAGCTGCAGAGCATCTCCCAGGGAACTGGAGGAGGAAACTCTAGGACAGAAAGCTTCTCAAGCTGAACTAATATTTGAGAGGTATAATAAACACACACAAATATTTTTATTTTTTTTCTTTCCTTTCCCCTTCTCTTCCTTAGGCTGTGTCTTTCATGCTTCAGGTCTTGAGATGCACAGCACATATTGTGGTGTGTGGGAGGCAGAGACTCCATGATTGAGCTGCCAGTTTAAGTTAAGTTATATATTGCCCATAAATGGTTATTTTCTCAGGCTTATCATCTTCATTAAGAATCACTTTGAGTTGAATGTTTCTATTAATCAGCTTGAAGCTGGCTGTTTATGCCTCTAAAAAAAAAAATAAATCCACTTTATCCTTTCTGAGTTTTTAAGCTGTTATTGAACCTTTTCAAAAGGAAACCCTTTTCAAATTTTTCAAAGAAGAAACCACAAACAACATCTTTGACTTTGATAGAATTCCTCTTTTTTTGAAGTATTCTGGATCAAATCATGAGTGGTACTGTGGAAATCAATAACTTTTTAAAACTATCTAAATCCACAGTTAGCTGAGATTGCCATAAAACCATTCATTATGTAACCAAGGCCATACAATGGCAATTATTACCCTCTTTTTCAGTCCTTTTAATCCTTTAGTTAAGATTTCTGTGTCATCTGATTCAGTGCAACTGTTTTCAGTCAGATTTTGCTGGACTATGCAAGACCACTTTAAGGACCCTGTGGGTAGTGTCTGTTTCTGAGTGGTCCTACCAGGGAATAAGGTTTTCAGCCCAAAGAAGTTTCTTTAAATAAACTTTCCTCTCTTTGCTTTTTGTTGGAAAATAAGATAGGTCATCTGAAATTACCTGAGTGCTATACCATGAATAGTTTGAATTCATCAGAGAATATGTAACTGAATACTAGCACAGAATTCCATTCCTTTGAGATCAATACATAGGTCTTGGCTGCATCAGGGACAAATTTCCTGCTTAATATAACTAATGCATCATCTAAATCCAATGATATATTTAAGCTGTATATCTTTGGGACAGGAGCTGTCACTTGCTATATGGTTGAACAGTGCCTATCATGCTGGGGTTGTAACTTGATTGAAATTGAGATCTGAATGTAAAATTTTAATTAGAAAAGCTTGGTGGTTTTTCTTCCCTCACAATTTATACAGTTGCTCAATACATTTTTCTCCAGCATTTTAGCCTTTGTCATTTGGCAAATATTGATGGCTTTTCCAGAGCTTTAATGGAGGTGAAATTGTTGTGGGGGGAAAAAAACAAACCCACAATAATTGCATGCATTTCCGTAACAGTTACAAGCTAGAGTACTTTGTTACAGCCTTTTTAAAATCTACTCTGAGTCAATCATAACTTCTCTGAATTGTAGTAACATGCAATACCTTTACAAAAGTACTTGACTACTGCCTGTCCTCATAGGAAGACTTAGCTTGAACTGTGTATTAGTTTGAGCAAACATTGCTCACACGTATCACTAGGAAAACTTACAGGACCAATAATAGCAATCCTTAGCTATGCTAAAAATCATAATATCTAACACCAAAGTATCCTTGATACTGTAATTCATTCTCTTTTTTTTTTTTTTTTTGGTCCTGATATTCTATGATCAAGTTCAAATTTTGTAATGGTATTATCATACAGGTTCAATATAAGTGATACCAGCACTGATAAAAATGTTAAATTAATTTTGATCCAGCACCAGTTTCTGTTTTGTAATGAGAAGGAATAGACTAAACCAGATGACGGCGAGGTAAAATTAAAAAGAAAGACCAAGGCAGACAAGCTCATACTGAATGCAACAACCCATCTATCTATTTCTGAGTTAATTACATACACATACAAGTATCTGTCACTTCAGTAAGTGTCAACTAAAGCACTTTTTAAAGCAGCTCAAAAAGGAGAAAGGCAG
Source organism: Acropternis orthonyx (assembly GCA_035583155.1). NCBI lineage: Eukaryota > Metazoa > Chordata > Aves > Passeriformes > Rhinocryptidae > Acropternis > Acropternis orthonyx. Next base: position 14,442,883 of record JAWWEU010000037.1, on the reverse strand, counting down.
CAGTGCTCAGCACTACCTCTGGCAGCTTTGAGCTCACTTGACCGAATGCCAAGCCACGCTGGGAGTTCCCAAGCACAAGCTACCCAGTCTCTGCTTCACTTCAATTTCCCTCAGAGTACCAACTTCTCTAAGCAAATCAAGGAGTGAGAGGAGGACACTCCCAGGGAATGACTGATCATGCTGTCACACGCCTTGCCGCGCTGGGGACAATGCACACGACTTGTTAGTTCATTTGGAGCTGTGCTGCTTCTCACATCGGGCTGGCCGCGCTGCCGTGCATCGTGATGAGTTTCGGAGGCTTTTGTTTCGCCCTTTTGACAGCACATATGCAGAGACATTCCATTATTCATTCTCTGTGTATGATACCTCTTGTGGTTTGAATCTTTGTAATTAGAATAGCTCACAGGCACACCAAGCTGTAAGATGCAGTTTTGACACGGGGATTTTCAGCAGTTTATTGTATTGTGGCTGCGTACCATTTTTGTGGAAGAACAGAGTACTTTTATGCATGAGAACATGCCAAGTCCGTAAAATGTTGACCTTGTCGTGGAAGATAATGATATTATCTTATATCTATTTGTTAATATAGATATATCTATACCGGATATACATATTCAAATAAATGAAATTTTCCTAAGAGATGTACAATGGAAGAAACTGCTCAAAAAGACAGTCCAACCGGTTACTGTAATCCTGACCATAAAGACCTGTCTGGTTTCACTGGAAGGTTTCTCTCACACTGTCACTGCTCATCCTAAATTTCTACAGCTGTAGGGTAACCAGTGACACCTACCAATTCCAGGGAAAACCCTCAGTGTAATAAATTAGTGATTGTAACAGAGGTGACAAACCTGTTATAAAGTAAACCATGACATCTTGTTCTTCCAGTTCTGCTCACTAACAAGGAGTCTACCTCTCCATATTCCTGATTTTCTCTTACCTCTTGTTTGCATGTGTTTTTCTTTTCTGCTGATGGATTTGTGTACTTTTGGCCATGTTGGAATGACGAGACAGTGACATCTGCTGACCAGTACTGTGTATGCATTTTATTTTTTTGCTACTTCACCATGAACGTTACCCCCAAATTCTCGTAATTACTGTAAGAAAACTCCATTAATAAACAGATCAATTATTTTCAACAAGAAAGACTTCAGCAAGTCCCATAATGTGTATGTGAGAGTCACACTTTTATCCTAATCTGCTGGAGAAGTAAATATTAAGTGATTGTTTATCCACACAGCCAATTGTCTGCCCGTTGCCACCAGGCTGTCTCCAGTCAGGTCTCCGTTGTCCCCCTGGGTAGGGACCTGTGTCACTTATATCTGCTGGGTGCTTGGCCTCAGCTGTTGACTGACCAGAGACATAGAGGGCTGTGTGTTATTTTTAGCCGTGGAGAAAGCAATCATTGAAATTGATTGCTGACTTCTCTATATACTTCTTCACAAAAACAAAGCAAACATCCCCCACCTCCTCAACCTAAGCTGCTGTCACAGTTTTGGTGGTTTTTTCCTAAGTGGGCTGCCAGCAGGGCTCCTGCTAATAGTCTGATGTCTCAGCATGCTGCACTTTCTGGACCTATTAATTTCATAAACAGAAACATCAGTGCTTCTCCTCCCTTCGGGCTGGAAAGGGGGTGTTTGTACTCAGCCTCTATCAGCACAGTGCTGTGGCTGCTAAAGCTTTATCTCTGCTCCATCACACCACTGCTTTCGCTCTCAAATGTTCCTGGGGTTGTTCTGATGATATTGGAGAATAGATTGAATTTACCCAGAGATTCATGAATAAGAAAGAAATCAAGAGCAATAAAGTACAGAGCTGCCTCTTTAATCAAATGGGTTTCCTGCATTGTCCTGTAAGGAGCTGAGGATAAATGGCACTGTGTTGGGTCATTATCTTCCTTGGCACTGCTACCAGCGCTCCAAGTTAGGATAAACAAGGCTGTTGTTCTGGGAAGCAATTTGACCAAATGCTTTATAATCCCTCCCCCACACCATTTCCTTGGCTCTCTGCATGGCTGGACATCTCAATGAGACCTGGGGCATCTCACTGCGGGGAGAAGCTGTGATGCTCCATCCCCCTCCACTCCTGTTTCAGGCCTTTCCCTCAGGTGGCAGATGGGGCTCCACGGTCACAGTCATGCTCAGCCTGGGGCAGTGTGTGCACTTTGGGGTTTAAACCCTGCAAATCCTGCCCTAAAGAGGATCTCAGGCAGAGTCCTCGCACAGCCACAGCCCTTGGGCTCCTCCTTGTGCCTCCAGAGGTTCTGCCCACAGCAGCACAGTGGCCCTGGGGATCCACTGGAATGCTGGTAGGATGGATCCCAGACTCCTCCACTCCAGAGCCACCTGTTCAGCACACACACACCTAAACCATCTTCTTTGTCTGCTCTCAGAGCCCAGACAGGCTGGCAGCACAGGTCACAACCTGTGTGATCTCCCTCCTCTTCTGTCAGTCCATCATATTGTCTGGAAATAAACTTAAAACATCATAAATTACTAATCTGTGCCATTGATATCTCCACTGAGGTGAATAAAGTGCTACAAAATTTATAAGACTAATTTCTTTACATGTTGGTTCTTTCTGTATTCCCAGCTCCTGCAGGGTTTTGTAGATATGAAAATTATGTTTGATCATTTTTAGTAGCAATTTTTAATTATTAATATTGTAATAAAACAATTAGAATAATTTTTGAAATTGTTAAAGACATTTTCAGCCATTTTCCTAACTGTACTGCTGGCTATAAATAAAAATGGTGATTGAAGTCCTCTGACCTAATGGGAGTAACCTGACAAACAGTATCATTCCAAAGCTTTTTTTCAGTCTTTCTTTTTTGTGCCATCCTCTGAGCAAAGATAGACTTTTCCATAATATAATTATAAAACATTCATAAACAATAATGTTTTCCTTCTTGTAAGTGGTATGTTTTAAATTACATTTAAAGCATCTGAAAGTAATTTATCCCTGAGCTACGTGGTGTCACTTGAGAAAAGAAAATCAAAATTGCTTTTGAATTTGCTGTGACTTCAGTAATACTTGTAATGGCAGCTCAAGCTGCTGCTTAGAAAAACAGAGTCCCTGAGCATCCTGAGGTGTGAGATTGTGTGTGTGTGTGTGTGTGTAATTTCCTCAACTTTAAAGCTTCACTGCCTCATTCAGGTGTCTCTGATTCCCTTGACCTTGTGAGTATCTTAATGTTGTACTTTCCAAAAATGACTATTGCAGCTGCAATTGAACATTTTAATTTGAGTGCCATTTTGCAGTGGGTAATGCTATAAAGCCAAATTAGACAAATTACAATGTATGTTCATAGGAATTAATTATTCTTAATGATTTCCTGCCCAAATATATATTCCTTTCGATGAATGGAATAGAAAGATGGTTCTTTACTCTGGGAAAATGTCCATGTGTTTATGCAGGTCTTAATTTACAATCTCATTATAGTTCTGAATTATACTAAAATGTATTTCTATTATACTTTTGTGGATTCTTTTTTCCTTCCTGACTCTTGTCCTCTCCCTGCTGCCTGTGGGTGGTTTGAAATTGTAGCTAGTTTACTGTTCTGTTCAAGGTTTCTTTGTTACTGTAGAAAATGCTCTGGGTTTTTGTGGCCAGGCAGAATCTGTTGGCTATCTTCAATAGAATAAATAGTTTCTATCCTTAAATTTCCACTGTGCATAACATTTTTATCCACAACTCCAGATAGATGTTACATTTCAGCTGGTGAAGTGCTGCAGGTTCTGGGCAGCTACGCTGCTCAAGTACAAAATATTTCTTCTGCATCGGGACACAATAAAATACTGTGAGTAGGGATCTGTTAAAATATAGATCCTATTATTTATCGAGTGATATTTTTCTGGTAATATAAGGCATTCACTGCACATTCTGAAATCATCAGCCTGCATAACTTTGTCAGGGTTAATTTGTTAAAATAAATACTTTTTTTTTTTTTTTTTTTTTGTGATTTGGTGCTTTTTTCAGTTGGTTGGTTGGTTTGCGTTGGAGGTTTTTTTTAAATCTAATGAATATTCTTTATGTTACATGTATTACATTAAAAAGCCACCCTTGGCTGGATAGTCCCTTAGTAGATCTTGTGCTAGATCAGCGTGAGACCAAACCACTAAGTACGGAATAAAGGCCTGGAGAGGCAGAGGAGTAACAGCAATGAAGTCTGTGTTTCAGCAGTACAGAGACCTTGAGAGCAGAGCATGTGCTGCCCCACAAAGAGGGAGCACAGCCACATGCATGGCTCCACCTCACATGAAACCCTGGGGAAACGCAAAGGGGAGGACTCAGCAAAACCAAAAGCATTCACTAACGTGAAATCCCAGCAAGAGGAAATATATGTCCTTGAAAAAGAGGTGGAGCATGTGCTGCAGCGGTAACTGGTGCAGAGAAACAACAGGATCTGCTCTGGTTTCACACTGGGAAAGATGCTGATCTCATGCACTTTGAGGAGTGCTGGTAAGTCCTGAAGAAATTGCTGCTATTGCAGAATGAAGCCTCTGCAAAGTGTTTGATTGTCACACATAACATCATCCCTAATGACAGAGCAATCTTGTTTAACCCAGTTTAACCCTTCCATCATCTAACAGCCTCATCCAATTCTTGTTATCTAACAGGGACAGTGGGAGATGTGTTACCAAGGGGTATAACACAGTTAGAACTGACTTGTTTTTCAGAAGTTAGCAGAAATCTGATGGCATAAAAGATTAAGCTTTTAAGTGTTTCCCAGTCTACTCTATCTGTTTTTCTCTCAGTTCTTACCTGTATCAGGGGATGTGGTAACTGCTAAAATCAGTAGGCACTGTAAAGAAAATGTTCAAGCAAAGATGACAATGAAGGACAGATGGTGAAACACAGCAGAAACAACTCATATTTGTAAACAAAGGCAGTGCGTTTTAGTGATGTTACGGAATGACCGCAGATCATTTTGAGCAGGTTTAATATGATAAGCAAAAAAAAAAAAAAAAAAAAGACAACTTTTGTTGATACCTCAGTTTGGCTAAGCATTTACAGGGTAGTTTAACTATGGTGTTAGTGTAGGTTTGTATCCAAACTTTAATGCTTGAGCCTTGTCCATTTTTAAACAAAGTCTCAACTCTGTCTTGAATGGTACTTTAGACTGCGACTAACTGGGGTAGAGGCTACCACAAGTGTTAATTCCACTGGAATTCCATCTCTACAAATGTTAATTCCACTGGAATTCCACAGCAGCCTGTTCAGTTTCTCAGGAGGAGGCAGAAATAATCATTTGGGTCTGGACACTGATTTGTGACTGCCTCCTTATGGGGAGAAAACTACTTTTCCTACAACAGACTGGGAAACAGATATTGCCTAAGGCACGTTGCTCTTTTCCACGGTGTGTAACACTATCTACAAGAATGAATGGAGGAATCAGGGAGGAAATGTTGATTTGTGTGTCATTCTGATGTAGCTACTCACCAACACATGACTTCCCAGGGCAAGACCTTCATGCTGGCTATGGCAACACTTCAGTGAACATAATCCTGTGTTTGCATAAGGACTCTGCTGAAAATGAGGCTCTCAAATCCAAATCAGAATGTCTCCGAATGGATTATCTCCACAGTCCTGGTTCCAAACTGTGCAGAAGTATCAGTGGTGTATACCTCTGCCCCTCTAACTCAATGTAGGTTAAGACTTTGCACTATAGAATTGTGAAAACATTTAAAGTCTTCATGTCTTTTCTTCCCATTTTTATTATGATAGGGAAAGAAGTTACTTGGGTTACTCCCAAAGTTGGAGGATTTGTCATAAGGTCATTTTTTTTTCATAGTACAGCCTCAAAGTCCCGTGCAAAGAGGTAGACACAAAATATTTTGTGTTCTTGGACATCACCTACCTGACCTCCTGTCTCACAGAAGTGGAATGGGTCTTAGAGACAGAACATGTTGAATGTGTCAGCCCAAGGCATAAATTGTCTTGGAGATTTCTCAGGACATGACTTCTGCCCTAAGCATCCTATCTTAAACCACAAGCTACCTCCTTTGTTTTTATAAACTTATAAACTTTATACACCTATAATATACATAAGCTTATATAATTTCAGTGTGAAGTTTTCCACTTTTTGAATGACATAAGGCAGACTGAACTCTAAATACTTTTAAGCATGCTGATGAGTCTTTCCTTTCTCCTCAACTGTGTCCACTGAGGCTTATTGCTAATTAATGGGCTTTTTTCAGAGCATTTGGTGTTTGCCCCACAGGTCTGAAAACAAGTGCTGCAAGCTGGTAATATTGTGTGACTGGTACTGCCTCAAAAGGTTGTCAGAGGAGGCAGAGCCTGATTGTGCAGAACCTGCTGCCTGGGCATTGCAAATGCAGCAGCATTTCCTGCTCTGTCCCTCGCTGCTCCCTGAGGAGTGGCTGTTTTCCTTTCTGTGGTTCAAAAATTCATGTTATCCCTAGCCAAATGGGTGATCTGGAAATGTTAAATAGGAACTAATTTAAACTAATTTAAAGCCAACAGGTTTGGGGCTAAAAAAATTTTTAAGAGGTGGCATCAGCTAAATTTGGAAGGCAGAGAAATACTAATTAATAGAAATGTAGTTAAAGGAACACACAAAATGAGGCATAAAAACTTATATAACAGGTTCTGTTTTGGCAAGAAATATAGCACAAAATACAGAAAGAGTGATGGAAGTGGATAGTAACAGTTTGGATGTTTTAAACAGGTTAGGGTTTGTAAAATTTTCCACTTGAAGTGAATGTAGACTTCATGTGTTATTATTCAAAGGCTAGGGAGTCTTTTTTCTTTAACCAGGAAAGGCAGTAATAGATGTAGGTCAACCTGCTGGATAGTTGGTTGAGTAACAAATGAATACAGAGGGACAGGAAAATACCTTCTTTTTCTTCTTTTTCTCTCTCTCTGCAGTGCTACACAGTTTCTCTTTGGAGATGTTGACGGCGTTTTTCCCTCCCAATTTTACTTCCACCCAGAAGGTGCCATTCCTCTAGTGCCATTAACACTGGACTCTGTTCTAGTCCAAGAAGATATACTGATATATGGAATTATAACAGAGATCATTTTTCATGCTCTAACCAGCAGTTATCAGCAATTTTGATGATGTGTTGGAATCTACCTAGCTATAAAGGGCTCTTTCCAGTTAAATAAGTGTTGAAGCTAAGTTGAGGCATTAGCTATTGCAAAAATCACTTTATTAGACTGTTTCATAGCTACTCCATTCCAGCATAAACCCGCTTGACTTTACTAGAGAAAACTGTCTTCCTCAAAATTGTAAGTCACTGATGGCATAGTGGCCATAACTTTCCCCCTAAATTCAATCCAGAAAGATAATACTTGAGCACCACACTTTTTCTTCCCCAGAGAGAGGCAAGGGAGTGCAGTGCAGCCTGCAGTGTGGATTGCATGTTTCCATGTCCTCGTGGTGAGGCACCAGCACTGACTGCCCAGTGGCTGCCCCATCCCTGGAAGTGTTCAAGGCCAGGTTGGACGGAGCTCTGAGCAACCTGGGCTGCTGGGAGTTGTCCCTGCCTACAGCAGCAGGGTTGGGACCAGATATTTTTTGGGGTCCTTCCAACCCAAGCCTTTCTATGATTGAATTGGTAGGGAAATGAGAAAGATACACACGCTGTGTGTAATATCTGGAGATAAAGAAAATATGCCATAAGATCTGAGATTTCAGGTGAAAATAAGTAATTGTTTTCCCTAGTTACCTATGGTATTTCACATAATTGCTGTTCTTCTGTTGCTATGGTAATGACAGCATTTCTCTGTCTCTGTATTGTCGTATTTTCTGTCACTTAGATCTGCTTCTTATATGGGCCCACTTCTGCTCAAGAGATGAATTGCTCATCTAGATGATCTTATTTTACTTTTTTCATCTTGCTTTACAGCCTCGTACAAGAGACTTAAGTCTACACACAACTTAAAAATAGACATATGCTTAAAGGCTTAGCTGGACAGGTACCAGTGCAGCATTTCTCACATGATCAACTGCTGCAAAAGTGATGGGAACTCTCTTACTCATCCCAGAGTATTTAAAGGACCTCTTAATTTAAGGCCAACATTTTTCTCTTGAGCTGTTTTAGCAAATTGGCATAAGACTGACATTAAGTCTATGCTATTTTAGCAACTATAAACTTTCCTTATCTTGTGTGATCTCACATTTAGAACTTGGCTGAAAGAGAAAGGACTGGAGACTGACTGCTGAGCCTTATTCATCGTTTATAGTGCACACCAGGATGTAGTGTGTGATTAGGACACAGGAATTTTCCTTGGTTTGGAAGGCTGTTTGTAGAATTTCACAATCCAAATGAAAGAGTTCACTAGTAGCGGGCAAACAATTATAACAACAACATAACATCCCACAGTAGAAACATTGTCATTTCTCAGGCATTACAGACACTTCACTTTCATTTTTTAGAAAATCAGAACTATTGACTTTGTGAGGGGAAAAAAAAAGAAGATAATGAAGTGCAAACTTTAAAGATGTGGAAGTTTTATTACAAAAAATGGTTTGAACTGATTAGCCAGATTAGCCCTTCTTGAAATGGGTTTGTCCTTAACAGTGCCATGCAGTAGAATAAGAACAGCACCCTGGGGGTGTGATTTGTAGCAAAAAAAATTGTTGCATTTGCTACATGAGGGAGGAAATAAATCCAGTATTTCCTGGACAACAGAACCCCTATTGGTTGAGTTTGTGTCCATTTAAATTGTGGACTTTGGAACTAATTTGGTTTGGCTCTCATCCACTCTCTTGTACCGAATGAATGACATTCTAGTTAAATTACCTTTGTGGCTCCTGCTCTGAACATGTTCTCCAGGATCCTGCTATCACCTAGCAGAGTATCTGTTATTTTTTCCATAGACAAAGACAACTTTGAATTAAAAGTCTGAAGCTTTCAGTATCAAAGTATTCATGCTCCAAAACTGACCTCTGCTCCTGCATGATGTGTAGGAAAAAACTCCTAATGGACTGATGGTTAGATGGTCTTCTTTCCAATATTATCTTCTCTCAGCTTCTTGCCCCAGTTTCTGCAGCAGACTTTTTATTTTCTTGGAGAAAACCAAGAGCATGAAAACATGAGAAAATGCAAATATTATAATAGGATAGACTGAGCTAACAAAACAAATAATACTATTTTCTTCCCAATTTTTAGCTAAACATTAATCTTGTCTTATTCATTTGAAAAATACAGTTTTTCCTATTTCCAGTTGCTCAGTGACAAGCTCCAACTTGTCTGGAGTCCAGCTTGTATCAGACTGGCAGCTGGAAACAGTGTCTGTAATTTTTCTCCTTGCCAGTTTTGGTGGTTTGTTTTTTTCCAACTGCTTTCCTCTGAGACTCATTCGTGGTTTTAACCTTGAGCTGTGCACAATACCATACCCCTGAAAAGTCACTGGTCATGGCAATTGCACCTGGGGTTTCTTTTCAAAGGCATGTGTTGGCCAAATGGATACTGATGGAAATGTCTTGTCTCCTCTGTGTGGACCAGTTTCCTCAAAAAGACCAAAACATTGTATGCTTTGAGTTTACACTACATTAAATAATGTATTTCAGAGGTAGCAATCCATTGTAACTCATCCACAGATTCAGGTAAGGGTAGAAACAAGGCACACCACATACTTTATGATTTTAGAAATGAAAAAGAACCACTGTAGGCTCAATTATCTGCTAAAGCTGAATAAAAAGCTACAGAGAAATGATAAGGCAATTTTGGTTCTTTTCTGCTTCTGTATTATACATTGTAATGGCATTTATGTATATACTCCCTTTCCAATTTCACTCAGTATGCAAAGAATTGAACCTCAAATCAAAGCAGATTCAAATTTTACACTGACAAAGAAACTGGTTGAAGAATCAAGTTATTAAGAAAGTCATTGAGAGGATTCAGGAGTCGAGAAGGTGATCTTTGGCGAGATGAAAAGATGAAAGTTTTTAATGGTTTACCTGGGATGTCACTCTCTGAATTGACTGTATTTTTATAATTTTTAGTATTCATTTTACAAGGGTGATTATCAAGTCACACAGTTCTTTTAAGCTCTGATTCTAAGTCCATTATGTAAATCTGGCTATTCTTGCATTTACCTCATAATGACACCTTAAACACAGATATCAAACTGTATTTGAAAGGAAGGTAGACTTTTATCCACAAATGAGCCAGGAAAACTGGCATGACAAAAAGATTCTTGTGGTTCATCCACACACCTGTACAAAAATCCAGCTTTGCAGCCCACAGCAGAATGTTTTAACTCAGACTGCTCTGGTCCAGAGCACAGCAGGAACAGCAAAACTTGAGTTACCCTAAACAAGCCACAGGCTGTCTCAAGACCCTGCTGAGACCCTTTTCCTTTGAAGAGCCAGACACCACTGTCATATTATGATCTTTCACGTATTAAAGGTGTTTGTAAAAAAAAGTAATTAATAGTGCTCAGCACTGGTTAAAAAGAAAAGATACAAATTTCAGTAAGTGTAATGGACTATGGATATAAAGTGGATTTTTTTCTTTTTCTAAATATGCCATATTTTTAGACCTTTGTAAGATCTGCTAAAGTGGGATTTTTCTCCCTGGATATTACCGTGTAATTCAACTTGTTTGTACTCAGTAGAGCTATATTTGTTTTTACAACAAAAGATGAGCTAACATTGAGTAATCTATTTTCAAATTCCAGATATGAAACTCAATTTAATGCTTTAGAACTCATAAAGTCAATGTCAAAAGCTGAGCCAGAGCTACAGGTTCTTATTATGTATAAGAATTAAATAGAATTATTTGATAAATGCAGAGAGGACAAGACATAGAAGTGTCATTTAAAACACAAACACTTAAAAACTTTACCTGAAGAGGCATGTTTTTGTCAGATGCTCTTTTTGGTTTGATTTTATATGATTAACTAGAGTAAAATGTAGATCCCAATTCCAGAGACTTCTGCACGTGCTGGGATTACTGATGTGATTAAACCTAGGCCTGCCTGTGTGCTTGAAGGGAGCAGGGACAGTGTGACTGCACTGAAGCCCCAGTTCCTTGAGAGACCAACAGGACTGTTTGTCCTCTGGTGAAAGGACAAATTTGCAAAGAAATTAATTTGGAGAATTCACTTGAGACTGTGAGTGACCATCTGGGAAGTGACCCTAACACGCTTTAGACTAGATGACATTTTCAATAATATGGGTTTTCTCAACAGGGGGAGAGGGATTCTGATTCAGAATTATATAGAGCAACATGATCAAAATCCCACTTTCCTGCTGGATTTCAAGAAATGTGCATTAGTTTTACTGACTCCAGAAGCTACATACCCCAAAATTACCAATATTTTTTTTCCTTCTGCCAGCCCTGACCTTTGAGAGCTGTTTCCTTTGCTCTATTTTTAGGGTAGGGTACTACTGATATAATTTTTTAATGAAATCTTATACAATGTTAATAATACTATATTTAAATGCAAATAAATCTTGACTTTGTGGTGGTTCTAGTAAAATATTAACAAGTACCCATGTAAGTCAAGATTACCACAGCTTCCTGTTCCAACCTTTTGAGGATTTTGCCTGTGGAAGAATCCCCCACAAATGATCTTCTTGCTGTCAGCTGATCCAAACAAAGTGATGCAAACCAGATACTTCCCAGGAATTGAGCTCTAATGCACACAGATTGAAATATCGGTTTTTAACAATCACCATTAATACAGGAATAGTTTTTTTATGTTCTGGGGACCAGCTCTTAATGTTTAGTCTTAATGGCTCAGTGAATGTAATAGAGATTTCTAGAGACTAAGCGCTTACACGTTTTCGTTTGTCTTATGGCAAAAAGGTTTCTCAGCTGCAATATCTATAACATTATTTTCTCCTCATTGTTTCCAAAGGGAATTTCATCACTGCACAACCTGTATCCAAACTTGTTTCTGGTGAGGTATTCTTGGTCTCTCCAAGTGTGTGCAGGTTTGTTGCATGATGTTATTACTTATCACATTGTGATGGCAAGGACTTTTTTTTGAAGGCAGCTCTTCTAGGAATTGTATATACCTATCACCATCCCAAAGCACCTACAGCTCCTGTGTAAACAGCCAAAAATATCTGGGGAAAAGAAGGCTTTTTGCAGTGAAGTGGGCTACAGAAGAGTTTCATTCCTTGCACGGATCGGTGTGTGGGAGAGTGGGAAGTGATCTCAGCTCCCCTGTGGTGCTGGGATATAGGCCTATCCCTCTTGTTCAGTTTAATTTAGAATAAGTATTCATTTTTAACAGTGCTTCTGTATAAATCATTTAGTAATAATCCATCGTCTTGAAACCAAACCTATAACAATCAGCTGGATATGAATAATTATGTAAAAGTATCTCTTTCCCCATAAAAATGTCTCCCTTTCAGATTCAGCTCAGCATTTTTTCTCTCCTCAAGAGGCAAGGGTTTTGGGGCTGCAAAAGGATAGAAAAAAAGTTTTGTTTTCATTAAAAATTCATTTTGCAAAGATCAATAAGCAAAGCCCCAGACCTTCATTACAGTGAGGCATATGAAGAAATGGGTTCCTGCAGCAATTCACAAAACATCTGTAGCGAGTTGTTAAATGGCCTGCGGCCATTGCAGTGCCAGGCAGCTTTGGATTCATTAGTATTACTGGCTTGAGTACCTCTAATAATTAGCCAGGTCCCTCTGGTGAGGAGTAGATAGTCTTTATAACTCTGAAGTCATGTCTCAATTACATAAATAAAGTGAGTTGCTGTTCACATAAGGTACAATAGGTAATCTGGACATCTGTTTTCTCTAGATGATTAACAAACCTGATGTCTCAGAGAGCTTTGTACTTTCTTTTCTCACTTTTTTTTGCACAAAAAGTTGATTTTAGTTATCATTGGTTTCATTAAGTGACCCATTGAATCAAATGTGTAGCTGAAAGACATGGAGACATTCAATGATTAATTTTTTTAATGGAGACAGTAGTTGTTATTGGGTTTTCCTTGGGGTTTTTAGTTTCCTCACTCCCTCGCCTTTGCTGTCCAGGAAGCAATACCTTTATTTCCTCTCCTATATAATTTTATGAAGGAACACTTGCAAACCATTAAAATACTTTGTGAAGATATTAAATGCCATGAGAAGTGGAGGTCAGGAGGCACACTTTAAAACTATCTACCAATAAAGCCAAGGATCCTTAGAGAAGCAGTCATAATTCTGTATTTGCTGGGAAAACAGGTCTCTGTAGGCGTGTCCTGGACCTTTCTCCTTTCATACAGCTTTAAGTCTCCTTCCATATGGCAAAAAACAGGGATAGGCCACAAAGGCCTTACATTCATGATAAAATTAATTATCCTGAAATCAAGAAGCACTTTTCTAAGAACTTCAGTTGGGGCTGAAATTTCACCTTTGGTTTTTGGAAATGTTGGCTGCTTCACAGTTTAATGGGATTTATTCTTATTTTCTTTTAAGTTCATCCTCTGATTAGCTAAGTCTTCTGTGGAGCCTTGCTTAAAGGAGAGAACAAAGTATGGTTTAGAGAAAGCCAGACACACAAGGGTGTTTATTAATGTTCTCTTTTACCAAGTTTATTCTTTCATGTGGCACTCCTACAAAAGGTTACAATGCACAAGTACCTGACAAGGAGAATAATCAGAAGGATGAATAGGTATGAGATGGATTATTGTGCTTTAAAAAAAAAAAAACCTAAGAAGAAATATTTTAATATTTCTTTCTAAAGAGAAATATTAAAATCACATGCCGTGGAAGTGGAGCTGAAAAGACTAGACACATTAACAATATCTGTGCTGCTCATTACTCCAGCCATGCAAGGTGATACAGAATTTGGCAACTAAGGAGCTGAAGACTTTTGCTGGAACTGAGTAGCTGGGATAAAATGCAGACCCAAGGCCCAGACATTCATTTTCAAGCAGATGCATAAGGCCATTGACTTCGAGTATCTTGCACAATTTCCTCTATTAATGCCCCGTGCTCTGAGATCCAGGCTCATTATCTGCGTCCTGACATTGGCTCTTTGTCCTTGTGTACACGGTCAGTATCAAAACTTGAAATAAAGAAAATCTCTGCTTATGTGAATTTCTCCAGGAAAATCATCCATGTGCATAACAGCAGGGTTGTCTGTCATCTTGGCAGATATAATAATTCGGTGTTGATACATTTGATAGTAAGAGCCTGAATCCTGGCTTCCCTTTATTAGCTACTGATAGTAACCTAGTCACTGGGCTCATTTTTACATGTCTTTTACAATATAAGCAGGAAAAGAAGCTGTGAAATTGGTAACAATTTGTATGTTTTGTTTTGAGATTGTATTGAAATGTGTAATTAACACATGGCTGCACTGAGTGATTACATGATCTTTGTGCCTACATTTGCCTACTAAAACAACAGAAGAGCAATCAGGCTTTGGTGTCACAGACACTTCAGGTCTAAAACAAAATCAGGACTCAATTCTTTTCTCTCTCCACTAAGTACTGGCAGTGCCCCATCCAACCACCCCCCAGGGAGTTCTCTTGACATTTCCTTCTGGCTGCAGAACAATCATATCACAGGTTTTTTTCTCTAAATATAGTAACCGAGAAACACACCTATTGGGCTTTGCTGCAGGTACCACTGGCTTTTAAAAAGTACATCAAAAAGCCTTTGGGAAAAACTTTTACTCTGTTCTTTTTTTCAGATAGTGAGGGTTATCTATGATTTTTTTGTTATTATTATCCCTATTGCTTAGCAGCAACTGGGTGATACATCAGTTGATATGTGTCCACAGATCACGGGGAAATCCCAAGAGCTGGAAGTTCAGATTTCCATCACATGGTTTTTATGTATTTCATACAAACCTCTGTTAAACTTCAAATACAATTGGACATATTTGCTGTCATGGAATTTCTCATCCTGCTATCCACAAGCTGTGTTCTATTATTTGGAAATACACTTCTGATAGCCATTAATTATGCCTAGTTAGTGTCAAAATAGTTAATTCCTTTTCTTCATACTTTTTAGACTTAATAGCATGCTATCATCTGGCAACTTAATCTTTGCTTTAATGAACAGTACCAACACATTAAAATGATGTTAAAATTATTGCATTAACTTTACAGAAAAAAATATCATTAGTACAAGAAGCACATTAAATTCCTCAAGGATACCTCAAGTGCATGGATTTTGATCTTGATTGGAAGCCCTTCTGTAGAAATTGTTATTTTAAGATCTTAGCTACCCTTTTCCCCAATTTGCAATAAATTACCACTGTATGTCATAGATAGAGATATATATATTCTGTATGGATACAATAGAATCTTAATGCATATAAAGACTTCTTAGAAGATAGAGTTAATTAGTTAAAATACAAATAATCACAGTTTTTACTGATTTTGGCTGGAGATCTAGAAGGGAACTAGCATGATATATCTGTGTTTAAAGAGATTTATGTGGAATTTTAAGAGTATATGAACAAATGGACAGATGCTCTGTTTTGCTGCACTGATGTTGCTGTTATCTATTTTTCCACTGAGACTTCACCCATCTGTTGCAAAAGCTTATGTGCTGTTCTAGGTGTTGAAATGGTCTGTATTACTGCAAACCTTTCAGGGGCATCATACTTGCCTACCATAGGTTTTATAAAATGAACCACATTTATCTCCATTGTAGCAACTATTTCAGGCTGCCACTGCTCCACAGAGCAGCTGTATGTCTGGCACTGCTCAAAATAACTTGAAACATTCAGGTTTGGGGGTGAAATTCAGACAGTGCCATGTAAGGTTATAGGGTATGGTGGTTTTGGCTTTCCTCTCCTCCTGGTTCATCCCTGGCCTTAGCAAGCAGTAGCTGGGTCAGATTTGCAGAGCATTAAACACCTGAAGGCTCAGATAGGCACTTGCTGACATTTGCCAAGTGCCAAAGTGTGTTAGCAGATGTCTAACTCCTCATTGACATTCTGTCTCCCTGGCTTGCTTAGGAGCTTCTGCAAACCCAGATAGACATATGTTCCCATTTAGGTACCCAGAGTTTTGCAAATTTGTCCCTAATCCCATGAAGTGATCTACTTGATGACAGCAACAATGTTCATGCACAAACTGCCTTGCAAAATTTGGAAACTGATTTCAAAAAAACCCAAAAACAAAACCAAAAATCTTTCTGTCCCACTGTCTGTCCTTTGTAAATCAGCTGTTCTTGAGTCTTCCTCGGACAAATTAACTGTCTTTTAGAGACCTTTCTGACCCATCAAATATTTTTGCATAAGAAGCCCATGGCACATTCTTTTTCTGTAGTGTCATCCCATGATTTCCAGCCTCTCTCCCCATTTTACTAGTTTCCTGTGTAAGATCATTAAGTGATATGTTCCCAGCCTCAGTTCTCGTAGCTAAAACTGCTTCATATGAGTCTTTCTCTGCCATTACTACATTTTGCTGAATTTATTATTCCCTCATAGATTTTTAGGCCTGAAGGGAGCCTGAACCACTGTTAATTCAACTGATGAACTTTCACTCTATTACTCCTTCATTGAGGCCAGTATTAGATTAAGTTCGATCTTTCCTTCTGAACCAGAAGACTTCAAGACGTGGAGGCTCACTACCTTTCTTGGTGCCTCATCCCTCATTCCCCCTTGTCTCTCTCCTAGCATGACAGCTGCATGAAGCCACCATTCCTTCTGGTGGCATCATGCAAAGGCTTCTTGCAGTGTCCCAGAGCTGCCTGACAGAGCAAATGCTTCCGTGGTCCCACTTCCAGGAGTCCCAGAGAGGACCAAGGGCTCATCACACGTTTGTGCTGGGTGCTCTGTCCCACACACATCAGTGCATTTAAGTGGATCTGTAGCAGATAGATGTTAGCAAACCTCTCACATCTTGTACCACACTGCTTTCTGGTCTAATTATAATTGTACTTTTAGGAAAGCCATTGTTTGACATATTGTTCATCTCTTTTTTTTTTTTTTTTTTCCCCTACAAGCAGAACAATTTCCCTTGATATTTCACCATCTGGGAATCCTTCTCTTCTCTGAATTTAAATGTTCTGCAGTCTCAAAAAGGCAGCTCTGTTCTCTTAGTTATTAATTATTTTCATTATCTTGATTAATTTTCCTGCGATTGGGTATCTAATTTCCTTCGACGTAAGAATGGTCCTGAATTTAGAGCTGTGAGACAGAAGCCTGTGCTATTGGATGTCTGGGTCTGGATTTGGTTTTGGGACTGACTCCCTGGTGGAATAACTCAGGATCTTCTGTCTGCATCTCTTGCAATTTGCAGCACATATGAGTCACACTTTTCAATTAGCCATCAGCATTGCCTTCCCTCCCCTGGTGCTGTCCTGGGGGCTGTAGAATGGACACATTAATATTCTCCAACAGTCTCTTCTTTTTACCTTTACATTTTTTTCCCTAGTTAACTTGTGATTTCTTTAGCCTGCATTTCTCATATGTCCTTTCTAGTTTTTGAAGATGACTTTATCTCTTGTCTCTGGAGGAATCTGACCTACAATGTAATTCAATATATTGCTTCAAAGCACCCAGAATGCCATGACCCTGCATCCCATGCCTTAATCTTAATTTCTGAAACTGTGTGAAATGAAGCCTGCACACAGATATATTTTTCACGGAGACTTGAATTCTATTTTGTGTTTTCACCTTTCTGCCAGTCCATGTTTTCACACACTGAGTTATTCTTGGTTATTTTCAGACCTTCTTTATCTGGGTAAAAGAGGGGGAAAAAAAGAGGTCTGTTTTGAATCCTCTGTCTGCCATTTAGCATGAATTTTTATACCGATAACACCAGCAGATTGCCAGATGTACTTTTAACTTCTCTGCTTTAGAGATAAGATTGATATTAATCTCATCTTTTCCAGTAAACTCCAGAAGTATTTACCTGCTTGGAATCACCATATTTATTTATTTTTGGATTCTAAATTTTTTATTTTTAATATCCCTTCGATATGCTTTTCATTTCAAGTTGCTTAGATGACTCATTACTAGTCCCAGGTAGAGAATGCATTCTCTGTGCCAGCCACTGAATAACAACTTGAGATGGATTCTTTTCTGTGGATGACTTTTATGATTATTATTTTTAATCTTAGCTATGCCTCCTTTCATGATGTGCTGCGGGGTAGCAGCAATAGATCTGACTGCAGTTTGCACTGAAACTCTTTTTCTGACCATTTAAAGGAGCATTAAAGTGGGAGTAAATTATTTGTTGCTTTTTCCTGATCGTCTTAAACTGCCGACAGAGTGAGAAAGGGATTTTGTATAAAAGACAGTTATGTTCTAAATGTCTCTTAAAAAACAATAAAGAGTTTTACCCCAAATGGATAAAGGTGAAAAATTTGGCTGCATATTTTTGAAATAAAGTTTTGTATGCTAGAAGACCTCAGTCAGAAAGCAATTATTTGAGTAGTTCTATTCTCCCCAAGAATAATACAGGAGAGGCCAGTTCCTATCCATTACAGAAGGATGGTCCTTATCCCAGACATTTCTCTGGTTTTGTCATATAGATCATAATAGGTATCATCATTTTCTGTCTTTTTATCAGAGGATGGTCTTATGTTACTGCAGTTACAAGGATGTACCTTAAAACTCCCTGGCTGTTGTAGGAATATAAAGAGAAACAACACAAAACTTGGAGCAGATTTTGCATGAGGGCAATCCCTTCTCTGACTATTCCCAGATCTCAGGGCTTGTCTGCCTTTATCATTTTCCACTGATAAACAAATGTTCCTGAATCATTTTATCTGCAGGCTCCCTGATAGACCTAATTACAGATGTGTGACAGTGCAGGTGTTCACATCTGAACTGATCATCTGAGTTGTCAGTGGCAGCAAGGGGCGTTTCTCTTGTGGGAGTCCCTGGCACACCTCAGAGGTTCTTGGGGGGAAAAGACAATAATAATTTTTTTTTTTTCCCCCTTGACTTCATAGTCTGATTTCTGCATGGCAGATATTTTAATTCGGGCATGTGCTTCCATGACCGGGCTCAGAGGTGGGCTCAGCTGCAGAATAGCACAATCTAGAAATCATCCCCCCCAAACAGGCATATTGTCATGGACTTTTGCAGTTTAAGCACTTACTCCACCATAACTCAAATATGTTATTAGAGAATTTATTGGAAAAAATTATATGAAAATGCAACACTCTGTGGCTTAACACTATGTTTTCTCAGCTAAGTACACTCTGCTTGCCAAATACTGAGCTGTGGTAAGAAAGGTGGCTCGAATGTACAAGGACAGGATACATTCATCAATCTTCCTTAATTGTGTCGTACTGGGCTTTCCCCCTCCTTTCTCCTGTGCTGAATATGTTGCAAATGATGGTCTTGTGCCAGTAATACATCACTAACCACAACTACAAATTGCAAGTATTTACTCTGTATGAAATTTTGATGATAATTTCACAAGGTGTGCCAACAAGAGCCTAAAGTGTCAAGGTAGCCAGGCTTACAAGGGATTAAACTGGACTTCAAAAGTTTTATATGAGGACATTCTTCTTTCCAAAGAATGGAAAATAGTTATTAAACTGATTAAACAATAGTAAAAAATAAATTAAATGCTCATAAAGATGAATCAAAATCTGAAAATATGAGAAATGGGGTTTAAGGAAACTTGAGGAAAATGTCCATCCATTTCTTTCTAATGTAACACACAAAATGCAGTTTCCTGGCCATTTCTAGTGTAACTACATTTCAGCAATAAAACTGAGAGCCCACCAGATTAATGTGGGCTGCAAATAATTTTGAAACCAAAATGAAGCAGTCTTCAAAATAAGGGAAAATTGCATGTAAGTCTTAGAATTCCCTTTCCCCAAGGCCAGAGCTAGGAGATAGCTGAAATTATATTTTAAATGGGTTTTGGTTTTTTTTCCTTTAAAAAGCATACCAATTACTCCTACAGTAAGTAGATCTGGTTTCCTCTGCCTGAGAAGACATTACTTAGATTACAGATAAAAGCATAATTCTGTGTCCAGATGTGCATTAGGAAAAAAAACAATTCCTTGAACCTGCAGGCCCTGCCTACCATCTGTGTGGTTTTGGACATCTGTCCTGGAGATGTCCATCGACAAAAAACTCCTGTTCAAAAACATCTTCAGGTTTCCTCTGGGCTTCCCAGCTTAGTTTTCATGAGCAATACTTCTCACCCAGGCACTCAGAAATTATTTACCACCTGCTATGTTCAGGAACTGGGACTTCCAAAGTTACCATCCTATAGATTAAAAGCCCATTTCTTTTCTGCTAGTGAGGTCAAGAGAACTGCAATTGATTTGAATGGAAACAACTGGGGAAAAGAAGAGAAAGACTTGTTACGGAGGTAGTGCAGAGAATGAATCTCCACAATTTAACTTCAAAACCAGTAGACAAAGCTGATGTTAAAATGCAAATGACACACAGCCTTTATCACTCACTCGAATCTACTCTCAGACCACTTGCTAGACTTTGAAGCACTCACTGATGAAGAGAGTTGGGAGTTATGACTGCCAAAGCATCAACTTCCTTTTGTCTCTAAGTTAGTACATGACAAGAACAAACACCAATATGGAGATAAGTAACAGTTTGCTTTCTGGTTTTAATTAAGTTTGGCAAAATAAGGTTAGAAGAGGAGCATTTGAAGTTGCCTTGGGGATTTTTCAGACTTTTTCAGTCAAACTGCTGCTAAAAATATAAAGAAAAGCATGAGCTACAGTTGGACCGTCATTGCTTTAGAATCAGCCTCATACTCTCCAAGAGAAATGTGAAACATTTCTGTTGACATGTTTGGAAAATGGATTAACCCAGTGTTTACTTGGTAAAATAATTTGATGTAATCGTGATCCACAGCTGGTTTGTAGCATTTGCTGAAGCCAAGAGCCGAAAAGGAAAATAAAGGGAGCAAGTAAATGTTGGATGCTGGCAAGGATGTATTTAGAACATTAAATATTTGTATCAAATAATTGTTTTTGCATTTTACTCTCCAAATTAGCTTAGACATTGTGTATTGGTTACGTGTTCTATTTGTTCTTCTAAATTGTGTGAGTCTAGAAGCTTTCTGCACTGTTTGACACTGTTTGTCAGAGGCCTTGCATTAAGCTGTTCATCTTGCCAGGTTCCTGCAAAAAATAGGCTCAGAGATGTGA
The DNA here is from genome assembly GCA_035583155.1 of Acropternis orthonyx. NCBI lineage: Eukaryota > Metazoa > Chordata > Aves > Passeriformes > Rhinocryptidae > Acropternis > Acropternis orthonyx. Next base: position 14,421,858 of record JAWWEU010000037.1, on the reverse strand, counting down.
GAGTTTCTGTAGAAAGTTCATAAGGAAAAAATCCAGTGACTCCTCGGCTGAGAAATATGGAGCATTAGCCAGTTCTGTGCATCATCCAGTTTCCATTCTTTCCCCAAATCCTCTTTATCCTGTTCAGCATCTCAGCAGCAATCAAATGAGCCCAGGCACTGAAGATTTTCAGTCTAATCCAGCAGGGCATCAGCCTCAGTGCAAATTAACCATGTCCAAAATGACTGTGCCCATTTCAGGTGAGCTGAAATGCGCCAAAAGCTGAGCATTAGTTTAAATGCTTCATAAAATCAGAATCCCCATCAGTGATTATAAAACACTTCGGAGGCCAAGAAGTTGAAAAGCAGTTTTAAAAGGTAAATGAAAATAATTTATGATCGTTATATGGCTGTTGAAACAATGACATATGCAACTCTTTAGTATTCTGCCCTTATGTATTTTACTGAGCTTAATATTGTCAAGTTTATTTCCAGCATGACGTGACTTTTTCACCCTTAGAAACTTAGTGCATGGAAGAGGGTGAACAGCTGCACGTTATCTGCACCAGGCACTGAAGTTGCAACCCTCCAAGTGATGCACAGAGAATTTAGTCCACTAAACTCAAGTGCTCTGACACAAAGCAAGTAGAGATGGATACACAAAGAGCAAAGGCTTCTTCCCCATGTGCCTCGTTCCACTTGGTTTTGGCTCAAGCAAAGAGTAGCTTTGAGGTGCACAAGGTTGCACAACATGAGGCTGTTTGCACACCTTTTACATTGCAAGAGCTGTGCTGCAGGCATATGATCCTGATCACTTTGTGCTTAATCAGTGACATTATTTTGCCATTTTTAAAATATGTTGATTTTCTGAACTACATTTTACCCCTCTCTATTTTAAGAAATGCCATTGGCACAGTCTGGTATTACAGATGAATTAGGTACCACTTCTGGTTAGTCTGGCTTGTTGCCAAGTATCATGATGGGGAAGAGTTTAGAATCACTGCTTTTAAACCTTAGCAAAGAAATTTTTTCCCCTCTTTTTCTAATCTGCACTGCTATAATTATGAAAAGCAACTCATTTTTACCATCACCTACGGGCAGAAGCTGTAAGCTGCCATTCCTTCTCCTGTACAGCTGTCTGGTTCAGTAAATACATCTTCAGGGACTCATTTGCATTAGTTACCAAGAGATGATTTGCAGCAGTGAATGGTGGTTTGTGCTTTATAATGGGCTTTGTCAGCCCTCACTTTCTGACATGATTATGAGCTCTTCTGCTGTTAAGGGCAGAGCACAGATTCAGTGCTGTGCAGGAGACCTGAAGGTCAAGACTTTGTAGGCAGGAGGGGCATCTGTCATTCCCCATAGTATCTTGGAGCAGACTAATGCCAGACTTTCAGCTAAGGTGCAGCAAAGTTTCCATTTTTGAGTCCTGACAACTGTTTGTTGGAGATTTGTTTCATATTCTAGGAGCTTATGAGAGAGCACCTTATTAATATTTGTAGTTATTGAAAGAGTAGAACAAGAAAGCCAAAGGGGTCTGCATTTAGATTATTTCAAAGTATTTAATGTGTGGATGCATTATTTGGAAAACAAGGTCAACAAGAACCCAGGAGATGAGGCATTTTTGTTTTAGTGCAAAAAGAAAGAAGAGATGCTGAACCCTTCTTTGGGCAGGGGAACTTCCTCCCTGAGACAAATGTTCTGGCAGGCACCTACGGGTGGGAAGAAGTGGGGAAGGGAGAAGACACATGGTGCTTCTCAGCCAGTCTTACTTCTTGTCTCAAAATTAGAGTTCAGAGAAACATTTTGGAATGCACCAGAAAATCTGGAAAGAACACACCCCACTGTTTTCAAAAACACATTGTGCTTGTTTCTTTAGATAAACCTGCAGAGCTGTGATTTCAGGTCTCTTGTGTTTTCAGTAGTAACACTCGGGCACTTTATCATAAGCCCATGTCATGGAATGTTTCTCCTGGTTGGTCTACAAAAACACCTGTGATGGCATGAATTAACGGTAAGAAACTCATTATCCTCCAGTGGGGGCTCTCTTATTGGGCACTGTGTGTATTTCTGGGTTCAGACAGAAACTGCTGTGCAGTAACTGCTTTGCCTGTTGCGCACTGAGTTCTCAGGTGACAAAAGATGTTTTCACCAAATAACATATTTTTCAGATTGATGTGCATATTGTTATGATGTAAGTTTTTCAGGCTTTCCTCTGGCGCAAATCAGAATCAGTGTGAACTAAGGTCTATTGTCTTGCAATTGTTTTAATTAATGGTAATAATATGAGTGATAAAATTGTACTATATAGCAGTGAATATAAATTATATCATTGGATAACATGTTTGAGATACCTCTTATTGCAATTTGGAGCAAGAAAAGAGAAGAAATGTGAAAATCTTCTGAATTGTAAATATCATTTAGAACTGTGATTTGAAGTGGCCTCAATCAACACAAATACCTGTGTTCCAAGTCAGAGGACAGGTTTTAAAAAACAACTGCAGAATATGCATTAATTTTTCTTGTTCCACCTTTAGTGCTTTTCTCTCTGAAATTGTTCAAAACCATGTTGAAAAACAAAAGCCATCCAGCTCTTTAGGATCAGCTACCTGTATGCGTTTCAGCCCATCATTACAGCAGTCTTTCAGCTTTATCACATACTGTTCACTCTATTCTTATCTTTCTTCGTTACACACCTTTGTTTCATAGATAATGATTGTATCCATCAAAGCCCATTTTAATGAACAGATTCAGCCCTTTTATTCGTAACATTTCAACCTTCTTTTTTTTCCCCCTCAGCCCATTTATCAGATATATCTCTCAAAACTACTTCTTGCCTACACAAATACTATTTTGAAGTCGTGCTCCAAATGTGAAAAGGACAATTTATTTGCCCCCAGCTAGGACTGTTCTGTGATTGATCAAAACTGAGGGTGTTGTGAAATAATAGTTTTGGGATAGATGATTGATGTCACTAATTGGAGTCTCTGCTTTCAGGCTGGGTAGACACACCAAACACTAACTGGACATGAAAGCTGAATTCACATCTCACCCTTACAAATGAGCTCTCTCAGCTGGGCTTGGAGCACTTTGTTTAATCAGAGAGGAGCAGCCTGTGCTGAGATTCCTGATGTTGTTCCTGTTTGTCACTAGATGGAGGTCATCAGTCTTCGTGGCTCTCCCTTCAACCTTTGTATTAAATTTCCTGTAAATAAAACAAAAGCACTGATTAGTGATGTTTGTCAGGGCTACAGGTGCCCTTCTCTACTGGACACCAAGTATAAAAATAAATCTTTGTAAAATCAAAAGCTTCCATTTGTCTTGAAAGGTGAGGGGAGGATTATGGATAGTTGAAGGTGGGAGAACAAAATTGCCAGATCTGAAACAGAAACACATTTTCTTTCCATCCATGAGAAAATCGATTTGGGTTGCTCTTGTTTCTCAGCTGATTTGTCTTGGATGAAGTTCATATTTTAGTGATAACAAACTTCTTTTTACCTGTAGGAATACAATTTTGCTTCTTAAATTATAATACAATGCTGAGTGTTTAGCTTCGTGCTTTTCCTCCCTGTATTAGCATGCAGAGAATGGGGTTTGTTGCTAAATACACACCCACAATTCTAGTAAGGCCCTTCCTTCCTTCATGCAACATCCATTTCTTTGGATCTTTTGCCAGCCAAGTCCTTTTCTTCTCTGTTTAAAATCTCTTTGCTGACATGCCTGGAAATGTGAGGACTTCCTGATTATTTAAGCTAAAATGTTCATTTGGTTGCACAGGTGCCTACACACGCAAATAGGTTAGTTATGGTTTTAAACTAAGAAATATATAGATCTGGCTTATAAAAAGAAACAAGAACACAAAAAAAATGGGTTTGATCCTTTGCATTTGGGAATAATACAGCCAGGAATAACATTCCTTCCTACCTGTCATTACATAGAAAAGTGTGTTTCTTGATATTGATCAAATAGGATACATTTTATTACACTGTAGTTTCAGATGGAGAGACAGAGGGGAACCCTTATAACAGTGAGAATTATATTTGGAAGAAAAATAGCTTTAGGAACGAAAACTAAAGAATATGGCTTAGATAACGTGATAATGTTCTTTGTAGGAAGCTCTGAACAGATCAGACTGGAACTTACTGAATGACTCAGGAAGCTGATTATAGACAGCCCTTGGCTATTTGTCTGAAAGTACCCTTTGAATTGTGCATGGGTTTATTTCCTAATCATGGTAGTTCATGCAATTTACCTAATCCAGCACATTGCAAGTCTCTGTCTCCCATCAGATTTTATTTCATACTTGGATCTTTCTGCCTTATGTGACTTGAATAAAAATTTTCATAGAACTTGTAGATTTCTCTTCAACAATGCCTGTTCACCTGAGGGCAGGTCCACAAGCAGGACAGAAAAGCTCCCTGAAGCAGTAGCAGCACAGAATCATATGCAATCTCCTCTGAACAGAGGAGACACTGTGTCTCAGTTAAATCCAACTCAAAACTTCACCAAGTTTAAGTGGGAATTAACTTGGCCATAAGTGTTGTTCTGGCCTTCTGCAAAGATCTGAAATCCTGCCAGAATTTATACCTGGAAAGGGCTTGTTATAATAATTTAAATTAAGGCACAATAACATTTTGTACTTGCAGGTGGCACAGAGGAACAAAAGGGGCTGATCTTGTAGCAAAGAAATTAAAATAAGATGTCAGTTAAATTAGTTAACTGCATAGCCAGAGCCAATGTGGGATGCTTCAGTGCATCTTAAGACCTTGAGTTTTAAGGTAAAAGCAGGCCCAGTGATCACAGCAACCTGTTGGTTCTGCAGCTCTTTGCTCTCAGCAGCAGGCAGGATATGGCATTGTTTGCATTTGATCATTCTGTTTTCTGCTATGCATATTTCCCAGTGTTTGTAATTATTTTTATGAGATCTGCAACCAGAAATGCTCATTAAAATAGGCAATTACATACATTTTCCTCTTTCCTTTTGCTCTGCTACCTGAATTTAGTTACGACCCTGAATTCAGCTACAGTCCTGAGGGTGAATACATGTGGAATGTGGACTGGGTGCTAACCATGCCCACAAAGCAACTTCTGTTCCTTCCTGGTAGCTGAAAGGCAAGACGTTTGTTCAGGGTCAGAGAGCAACACATCCCTCGAGGCCACAGAGCCCTGGGATTACAGCTCCTCTTCTGAACTGCAGACAGACATCCACGTTGTGTGCTTACTTTGGAAGACTTCCCGTTTCTTGGAGCCAGTGAAACCATGAAGTGAATGCACGTGTAAGCATCAAAATTACCATTTTAGTAGGAAATTCCCAGAAGTCCATGGCCCTTGTTGACGGCCTCCTAAGAGTCCAGGAACCACACTAGTATTGAACTGGGTCACCCTCTCTTGGAAGAGGGAACATGTTGCTATTCACAGCAGGATACAGACAATAATATATCCAGGGCTTCAATTCCTGCTTTACTCCCCATTAGCACCAAACATTTCTGTGAGTAGATTCAGTCCTCGGTTGTGTTTGCAAACCTTCCTGTGTGATTCCATGTTATTTCTCATGTTATTCTCAATGTAGAGCCATTTGGGAGCTTTATCTGATGCGAAAATGGGCCTTGCTGCCTTGAACACAAGCAAGCTATGTTTTCATGCTCTTTTTGACCCCTTTTGAGTTTCCAGTTTGTAATGAAATGTAAATTCAAGTCAGTTTTGACTGAGATGTACTCCTGTTCCTGAGGCTTTGTACGCTGCCTCAACGACAACACTTTTACATGTAACATTGAGCTTTTCTTTAGTTTCTCTGATCTGATCTCTCATCAGTTCCTGGGGGAATTTGTTTTATCATGTTTCCAACTCTTCACTTTCACACATCTAAAGCATCATTTTTCTGTTCTGAAAACCCAGCATCTGTTTATGTTCATACTGAGCAAAATGAAATAATAGAGGCAAGGGCATACAAAAAAAGATCACTAAAGAAATCACAGTTTGTTGCCATTTCCAGGAACATGTAGTACTTCTACAAGACACTACTATGATTATCTTGCATTTGGAAGTACTGCAAACTCTTTCAACAACTTTCATGGATGTTTGCTTCGGAACTGAATGACTCCAGTTTAATTTAAATGTAAATGAAAAGTACATAGGGTTTAAATGTTTAACAGACACACAGAGGATTTTGCACAGAGCAGAATTGTTCACGTACTGTGTTCTGTAGTGGTTATTATTCATTTATTGCTACATCTAAAATCTTTAATCAGATCCATATGATATTTTCCCTCCCCCATCCATGTAGATGGCCTTTAGGAAGACATCCCTAGAACTACGCCAGCTTGGCTTCTGTGAGATACTGCTGGTTCCCTAAATCCTGGCTGGAAAATAGCTTTCATGATTGCAGAGTGTAACTAATGCCTTCTAATACTTTCTTTGCAATGAGTAGCAAAATCCAGGCAAATGCAGGCGTTAGTTCCTGCAGCAGTCCCAGATCCTGGCAGACTCTCCTCAGGAGCTCCTGGCCTCTTTTCACTGCAGTAAACTGCATGTTTGAAAAGAAGGACAACAGGGAGTCTCTTTAACTTGCAGATTGCAGAGGTTTTAGAGGGATTGTTCTACAGTCTCAGAGCTCAGAATAAGAAGGCTTGTCCATATCTTTGAAGCCTCTATTATGTTATACTTTGTACAGCCATTTATTCTTAGGAGTCCACTATACTTGTAAAGTCTCTCTTACTGGTAATTTAGATATTATTCTGTACATTCTATTGCTGTCAGTGTGGGTTTTGATCTACTTTATGTCTATACAATCTCCAGGTTGTAATTAGAAAATGTTATTCTTTTTAGCAAAAGCACAAAACAGGATCAGGTCAATATTTGTGTTATACATACCTGTAGGACAATGGTGCTCTTCTCCCTGCCCTGGGCCTGGGGACGTCCAGGTGGGTGAGCAATAACAGTACACCTGTTCAGACTTCCTTCAGCATGGCAGTTCTGATATGATTTTCTTTTCTATGAAATAGCTGCAACATTGGGATTGCGAAAAAAGGTCATCTTGGCTGTCTGAATTATTGTATATTCTAGTTCTTGCTACAGTTTATTTAATTCATCTGCCAAAAAAAATTTCCACTTTTTATCACCTCCAGCCTTTGCCAGTCTGGAGTTTTCCTTATTTCTTATATCTGCTCAAATTAATAAGTGTAGAATTTACTTTAAATGCCTTAACATTAAAAATAGATATATTGAACCCTGTTGAATTTCACATTATTTTTAATTCTCTGACTTGCACGGAGATCTCTAGCCTGGGAACCTGTGAGTAGTATAGACAATTCATTCTTCACACTGTCCAAGAGCTATGGATTTAATCCTATATGTGGCAAATTTGTCAAATTAAGAGATTCTTCAACGTTCTAGCTGCTGCTGGGGGGAAGTAAATAGAGATGGAAAATCCACTCATCTCACTAGGAGCTGGCTCCAGCCTTCGATGAGATGTAACAACCACAAAAGGAGGTGATGGTGAGTGCTATAGGGAAAGCTGTAAAGCAGCTTTTGTGGTACACAAAATTCTTGGTGGGACACTGCCCGAGGCTGGACCTCAGCTCTCCTGCAAATGCAAAATAAACACAATACACAAAATAAATGCAATGCAATAAATACCCACAGCTTTATATATGTGTCTGTTCTGCCCAGTTCATGCAAAGAGGGGATGAATTCAAATTAACAAGGTCTGGTTGGTAACTGGCACTTTCATTCAAAATATTGGGCTAAGCATAAGCTACAATATACCATAGGGCACTATGTGACAATAGAAGTTCCCCAAGCAAGTGTATCCTCATACCGAACATTTTCGCAAAAAGTAATTATTGAATTTACTCTGCAGAGCATTTATGTGATAAATAATTTCAGTCCTTTAGTTGCTCACTTTAAAGAAGCTACATAAATAATTACTGATTTACTGACAGCAATTTAGTCGTCTAAGAACCCAAGACTAATAACACAGTCTTGGGCTTGTTCTCTGGAATAATAGCTTAGGTGCCATTTCTAAACATTATATATCTTTATCTTGGACTCTGATTACTGTTAGCTCATCCTGACCAGAGGAGCTATGAACATGTAGCTAAAATGGGGATTTCTTTCATCTCACTAAATCTCTTTTCCTTAATGCCTGTTTTTGCAATAGTCAGGATTCTAGTGAGGCAATCTTAATTTATTAGTTTAATCTGGGAAATTAGTTGCTGTAGGTTTTGGTTATACAGATCAATGGACAATAAAAAACAATTTGACTAGAGTGAGATTTCTTCTCCTTTTGCAAGGATGCAAAGAGAATACTGAAACAATTTTGACTATTATTGTTTTAGAGACTGAAATTCAAATACGAGGTCATACAAAAGAAATATTGCACTGAAATCTCTGATAAAGGGAAGTTTGTCTGCAACTGTGTAAAGACAAAACACATTAAAAATTTTAAAAAATAACAATTGTTATGCTAGGAGGGACACTCCCTCCCCCATATTGTTATAAATTTTGTTTTAAAGAAGGAAGGAAGGAAACCTTTTTGAAAGCTTCTAGCTGACTTAGGAATCGAAGTTTCATCATTAGTGACAGGGGTGCAAAACCACATAGCTGTATCTTCAAAGGCATTTTTTGAAAGTAATTGGACTATGGTTGCTATTTGAACATTTTGCTAGGTCTCCATTTGCATTTGAGCAGTTAAGTATGTTTTAATGTCTGTGCCTGTGTGATTTAGACTTTAAGACTTGTTCAGTGTCTTTTACTACTTGGGCTTCCAGCTGCCTAGTCACTTATGAAAGCAGGATTTAGCTGTTCAAATCCTTTAGACCTTGTGGAGCTTAGTGCAATGGCATGAAAAAAATTGAACCTGGCTGCTTAAAGATAGAGCTTGAGTACTCAGCAGCATATTATAAAATGCCTACATACGTTAGGCTTGAATTCAGTTTGAGCCAAAATCACAGAAGTGCCCATGGCATTTATTGAATAGGGTCCCATTAGTGTATGGAGAGAGTGATCAAATGCCTGTTATCGTTGTGCAAATGAAGAGTGATTCTCTGCTTGTACATTGTGCTGAAATGGGAAGTACCTAGAGAAAAAAGTAATCAGGCCAAAGAGGAAATGCTCTGCCTGTGGTGTGTGACAGCTCCTGTGCTCCTGAGGTTGCCCGGGGCCACCACCTGATAATGTCACCCAGTCATGTCTCATATAAAGGCACAAAGAGACAAGCTCTTAATGCTCTTGTTAAGCACAACATTGAGCATCTTCCAGTGCTGAGAGCAGGCCAGGCCGTGTCCCACACGGTGCTCCATCCCCGACTGCCCAGCTCTTAGCAGTTAAAAGACTCAAAGCCAGAATGTACTTTAATTCAGTGTTGCTGAGAGTCCTGGTTGCTCATGCCTGCCTGAGAGAAGGGTATCAAGGCAAAATATCAGGAGGTGTGGGAGCTGCTGGTTCTTTACCCCAGTAAAATACATATTTTAAATTGTTCTTCTAACATTTGGCTGCTTGCAGAGTTTTGCTTTTATTCTAAAAGGGTTGGTAGGATTGAGAGGGACCTTCGCCTGGATACTTTAACTCTGGGCCGCATCTCAGTATACTTGTGTTTGGAGTGTAACACAGTCTTTAGCTCCTTTCACCCTTCTTTTGTTTAGAATAGACATGAAAAGCAGGGACCTGTGGAATGAGTTGAAGACTCTCCAGTATTACTGTGATACTGGACTGTTGTGTAACTTGTGTGCCTTGGTTGTTTGGTTTTAAATTAAGGTATTCTCCCTGAAACATAATTTTCTTCATGATAAAATGTGAGGGAGAGGTACACTTCAGAGACGTACACCTGGCTATAAAACATTAGTTTTTTCACCTCAGTGTTTCAGGTCTCCTGGTAATGTCCCTAATGTATTCATTAGAGAGACAATGGATCAGTGTGGCACAGACCCGGAATAAGATTCACACCAGGAGACATGAAAACACAGTATTGAGACAGAGAATGGAATTATTTTCGTGTATGGAATAGAAATAACCTGAAGATACATTATTTGGTTTTGATTTCCACAAATATTTTTCTCCTTCTTCTTACATTTCCATTCAGAAGTTGTAATTCTGTAGAAAGACATTGTAATTTTTCTTTTTTGAAGTGAAAGGGCGTATACTGTAAACTGTTGTCTTAAACAGTAATGACTTGCTCAGGACTCCTTGCTGGTGACTAGTGAGTCACAAATATATCCTGAGGTGAACAATAGGAAGAAGAGATTATCACATTATTTACTTGAATTCAGTGGGAAATTTTGACTGAAGGGGGCCTGTGTGTGTGTTTGTTCCCCAAGAACATTTGAGTGTTTGACCTGAACACAACAAGTAGGCATGGAAGTGTGGAGGTGTTTTATTTCAATACTGCTTTGTTTTTACCAGAATCCAAGTTTGACGCACATTATTTCTAGTTTGTCATGTGTTCTACCAAATGAGGAAACAGACCCAATAGGTGACTAAACATTTTCTATCTGGCACCACATATAATCTATTGTAATATTCCATTTTTGTAAGTCTTCAATACTTTTGCATTTAATCACTGCCACCTGACTCATACAACTAAAACTGATGTGGGAATGGCAAACTGTGAACATTTGTAACAAGACTTTAGCAGACACTCTGAAGACCAGCAGTTACTATAAGGGAATTAATAAAAGTCAATGACTCAGCCAGTTCCAGAATAAGACATGACATAAATCCTAAAAGTGATGGGAAGTCTTGCAACAAATTGACTCTATTAGACTTCAGATTGGAGGTCTACTAAAATGGGATTGTACTCAGTTATGTGGATTATTTGTAGCATACTATTAATAATAATATTTTTATCTTTGAATGGCGTTAATGATTACATTTGTTCAAAATATCTGTAGCCTTTTAAGGAGAACAATCTTTCAGTCCTGAAATTTCCCATCCTGTAAACTGCCAGTCAAATTCTGAGAGTCTTATGGCGACCTGGTTTTTTTCTGCTTTACCTTCCTCTGTTTAACTGGAAGATAAGTGACAAAAGGAAATTAAAAGCAATGCATGATAAGAATTCTAGCCAAGTTTTAGGAGGATACAATAACCTCAGCATGCCCATGAGATTATTATCATCAGAACTGGATCAAACCAGGTCCAGCCAGATTGAACCAGATCCAACTGCATCAAACCAGATAAATACCCAGTTTTTCTCCCTATGCCTATGAAACACCAAAATAGCATTGCAAAATCTATGCCAGGTTTTCCTGAATAATACCTGGCATCTCAAGCTTAGTTATTTCTCAGCACAGTTTGGGCCACTTGCCCTGCTTACTCACCTCAAAGGTGTAGTAGCAGCCATGCACAGACGGAGGGACCTCCCTAGGGGTGTGCTAGCCTGTGTCCCCATCTAGGTCACTTTAAGTCAAGCCTCTGATGTCTACATTGCATGTCCAATCCATCCATTTCCTAGACTGGGTTCTCTTGGTTTCTTCAAAGCAGCTATTACATGAGCAACATCCATGTCCTCAATGCACCAGCGCAGCCCTTGCACCTTCAGAGGCAAAAGAGCCACACTGCTGGTGGCATGCAAGGATATAATCAGGTCTAGCAACCTGAATTATCTCCTCAGGTATTTCCTCTGAAATGTTGGATTCATTCATGAAAAAGTGCAGCTCTGATGTTGCCTTAATCACTCTGGTACAAACACTGCCCGGGCTGCCCGGCTGTGTTGTGCTGGTTAAGGTTGTTCTCTTTGGTGGTTGGTCTTACTAAGGCTCATTTCTTTGAAAGAGTCACAAATGTCTAAGTACTTTTGTTGGCATCCTGACTAAAGCCATAAGCAGCTTTTGTAGCTTCCTGACATTTGAAATCAGGACCAATCTGCATTTTCAGTTTGTAGCAAGGTTGCACATAAAAAAAAAGTCTGGTATTAGAACCAAAATAGCTCAGATTTTCAAAGCTGTAAGTTTAAAGGTATGTATGCATATTGAGATATATATATATATATATATATCTATGTGCGTTCAGAGATCTCTAAAAAGTAGCCGACTTGCATCTGACTTACAATTTGACTTATAGCTGGGAAACAGGAGTTCAGCTGAAATAGACAACTAAGGTTATATTAACTCAATAAAAAATGTGAGTTCCAACTCAAAAATCCCAGCATCTTTTAACAGAAGTCAAGTGATTTCCTCATTTGTCTGGACAACTTCTATCAAATTCATTACTCTTCCTTGATTAAATCTTTTCTAACGATTTCTGCCTGAATGAGAAGCAGAGAAATGGTAGTCACAAATCACTCCTTAGGCAGACTCTGACAGCAACGTATATAACTCATTTATGTTCAGCTGGATGTAAATCTTTAATTCTTCCTCTTAACTGTAAGGAAAAGGGTTCCATCAGCAACAAATATCCTAAGGGTGTAAATTCTAAGAAGGGAAACTTCTATCGTGTTATAGTTGGCAGTAATTAGAGAATTGGAAAAAATGTTGCAAGTTTACGAGGAATAAATGTCATAGTGAAAAAAGGGAACCGGTGTAATAATGGTAAACATTTAAATTACTACAGTCCATTTATCTCATGGGATTTATTTATCTGGAGGAGAACAAAAGGCAAATTTTGCCTCTTTGGTGTATTTCTATAATTGGAATGTATAAACAGTTTGGTCTGTGATTTGGAGCACTTGAAAATGAGTCACAGGCACCTTTTGGCTTGACTAGAGTGACTTATGTAGGAAGAGTATCCCAGTCAAGACCAGTAGCTACAGAAGCTTTTTGATGCAATCAAAGCTTCCAGTGAAAGTTATAGGCAAATTTTCGGTTTATCCAGAGGATACTATCCTTCCATCCCAGCCTCAGTAATGCCACGGGGCTCATGCCTGCACCTAACACTGCCCTTTGCTCAGCCTTACAGGTACAGGTGCCGCCAGACAGGGGGGTGAGAATCTCATTGCAGTGGGAACCAGAATGTTTCTTCCCCTGGAATGGACATGTCCTTGTTCTGCATTGTGTTGGCATCTTTATTTAGGTTTAAACATGAGTTAGAATATAGAGGTGTAGTCGAAGGATGCTCTTTTCCCCAGGCAGCGATTGGTGGGAGAGACAGAAGGGCTGCAGCCTCTTAGCTCCTTGGGCAAACCTTTGCCTCCAGAAAATTGAACATGTCCTGGGTGCAGCACCTTCCCTCAGTTTGGCCTTCCAGACAGAAGGGAGAGGAAAATATCCTTTTCCCCCTCAACCACCTTTCATTCGTTATTTTTCTCCTTTATCTACCTTCCCTCATAAGGCTGATTGTAAACGTCGCATTTTCTGACAGAGAACTGCGCTGCTCTGAGCAAGATAACAAACATGTGCTTTTTCTCCCGCTTTCCTTACATAAAATAACATTTCTTATTCTATTTGCTTTGCTGCCAGCTCTTATCTGTAATTTGGATCATAGACCAGGACTGTCTTGTTCCAGGAACACTGAATAATGTAATGACTGGCAAATTGTGAGGATATTTTTCTTTTTTAGTTTTTTTCTGTTGTTCTGAATTTTTTGATGTTTCAAAATAGATTTGGTAACTATTCATACCCTACAGAAAAAGCAGAAATAAAAGCTTTTTATCTTCTTCATTTCTGGATGCTATGTTGGCTTGTTTTCAAGCGTTGTCTTTCCCTTCTTTATTAAAAATTAGAGATGGCTTTTTTTCAGTGATGCTGATGTGAGTCAAAGTCTGATCCAAAACTTACTGCTGTTAGTACCAAAAATTTCAGTCATCTTCCACTGGTGCTGACTCAACTGGGAATCTGACTGTATGGTGAGGGAATCATGTCTTTGGACAGGATTCCTGGCTTAGGCTTTTACTTAAGAATAACTTCCAAAAGAAGATGCTCAACTGTTCCTTCAAGGCTGATATTAGCTGTTCTGAAAGGAACCACACAGAGAGCTGCTTTGCACAAAAGGTACCAAGAAAAGGGGCAGAAAAGAAAAAAAGCCAGGAAAACCAGGCACTAGTATGCATGTCTATATATTAAATATCTGTCCTCCACTTTTCAGAGAGCTGAACTCCCACTTTAGTTTCCAGGGCAGCATTTTCTTATTTTCTTTCCACTTTCCTTGTTTTCTTTTGCACAACTGTCTACAGGAATATCTGTTAGGAACCAGACTCAGGGATAGAACTAAATACAGGGCCAGGTGATTCAGCTTCAGTCATGGACACTCACAGGTTATCTAACTCTTTCTTTTAAATGATGTCATTAGCATGCTGGATGAACAAAAGTCTTTCTGCTATTGCTCAGGATTCCTATCACTTTTTCCACCTCTTGTGACTGTGTGAACATCCCTTTAGACTATATACTCTCTGGAAAATTACCTCAAAAGTTTGAGTACATACAGCCACTACTACCATGAATTTCTGGATGTGATTCTGGCCTTTAGACACTTCCATTGTATAGATCTTTGGGATTAATAAAAAATAGGTTATAGAGCCACTTGCAGAACTCCTCTTACTAATCATGGTGCCAGAACAGGCACTAGCAAGTAAAATCAGGGAGAGCTGTATCACAAAAGAAAGCTTTTACTGCTTATTGCTCATGGAGTTTGTGTGCTGCCTTTTCACATCCCTCCCGCTGACCAGCCAGGAGACCAGCTCTGTGTTTGTGCAGCCTTGTTTCCTGCTAGCCCCTAAACACTGCTGTCATCAAGAGTGTTATTTGTATATGTAAGAACAATGAATAGCAAGTGAGCACGGTAAATAGTGCACACAAACTGCTCAAGAGAATACTTTTCACAGATTAGGGCACAGTTTACTGTTCTGTCATTAAATCTCCTGATTTTTATCAATGATCTTTTAGCAATGATCCCATTGCTAAAGAGAAGTGAATGGATTTTTGATGGAGATGCTTTGGGATTTACTGCATTTGTCATCCAGTAGATCCACCAAAACATTCCTGTCATGCTTATTATTGTGGTGCTTGGCTTCCAGAAGAGTGAAACTTAATTCCTTATTGACTGAGGCCTATGGAGGACTAAAAGGAGACCAGGAATAGCCGAGGTCTCTGGTATCACTTGGAGGCAATCAAGTCCAACCAGTGGTAGGAGGTGCTGGCCTGGGGCAAATTGCTAATTAAAAGCTACTTTTCTGGTACCTTGTGTCAGATAAAACCCTCTTTATTTCTCTTGAATACAAATGAAATTATTAACAAGAAAATCAATTTTAGGTGCTGCTTCCAGTTTGGGTTTCCATGGAGATTGCTGACCTACTGTTGGAACAAGGTAGGCTTGGGGAGCAGCCCCTGTCCGGGCACAGGCTGTGACTTGGATGAAAATGCAGCAAATTACAGCTGTGCATATCTGAGGCAGGGTTTATCCAGATGTTGTGAATCTCGGGATCAGTGGTTTTCTTCTTCAGATAAATCCTTTTTTGCTGCAGCCTTGCAGACTATGAGGTAGCAGAGAAATGAAGCTGGAGATCCGTGACAAGAAACATTCAAGCAGAGCCTGCCTTGAGTCAAGAGTGTAAAACAGGGCCTGGACAAGGCCAGGTTCCCACAGTACACTGGTGGGTTTTGAATGATAAAGGGTGAAATAACCTTCATAATGGGAATCTATTCATCTTCCCTTGCCTGTACCCTATGCATGGTGCTGAGACAGCAGAGAATTGTGCCCAGTGACTGGGCTTTCTGTGCTCCTGCCTAAACAGGGGCTTCAGAAACTTGAGACATTAATAATTTCTACACTGTTACTTACTGTTAGAGAAGCAGTTCTAATAAATTCAAGCTACTTCTTCATTCGTGCCCTTGACCTGTCTGTATGCAAAAATGCCTTCCACAGAAACTGGCATCTTAAGAGCCCCAACATCCACCACATGCCAAGTTCAAACTACAAAAGTAAGCAGTGCTCAGCCAGCACCTACCATTCCAAACACCAAGGCAGCCCAGAAGGAAGCAGGAGGCCCAGAACAGGAGCCAAAAAAGCAGAGGGGAGGTAAGGACCCGAATCAGAGCCCTCAGCAGGGCTGCAGTTGGGTATTGGCTGCTGCAAAGTCAGCCAGAGACGGACCCTCAGGTGGCACCAGCTCCGTAACTTAATTGATGCCAATTCACAGCACTTCAGGATCTACTTCACAGAGAGTCTGGGCTCATGGACAGGATGTTTTCAGAAAGCTCTTGGCCAGGGATGGATTCCTGTAAATGAATGTTTACAAATAAGCCACTTACCACCTGGGCTTTATAGATAGCCACAAATTTGTGTTTATCACAGAACCTCATTCTCCACGTCAGGTGCCAATGTTAAAGGGAACGTGGAAAACGTAGGCATGGCGGGAAGGGACATTTGCAGTATCTGATGTAAGTTCTGACAAGACCAAGGCTGAGGAGTTAAATGAGCTGAAGAGGTATTTATGGGAAGCGAAGTAACCAGCTTGAAAGAATGAAGAAGGGAACAAGACCTGTGAACGCGTTTGATTACCACAAACAGAGACCAGCTGCCTCACACAGCCCAGACAAATACAGTTTGAGTTGCAATTAATTTCATTCTATAAAACCCACCATCTGTAGGAAGAAAAAGCAGAAGGTAGAAGTGGGGGTAACATAACCTCTTCCCTATGCTGCTCCTAAAAATTAATACTGAAGAAGCTCAGTACTTGTAGCCCACAGAAGAAGCAATTGCCTGTATTTTGTGGCATCTGCTCTAGTTTCACTTGAATAGATAATGCCAGATAAATGAAAGAGAAGAGTTTGGGGAATGACTACACAAGTGACAAAATTGTTCTTAAAGGCTGTGGGAGGCACCTAGTGGTAGCGATGCACTTTAAGAATGTTAATTGCCAAATGGATAACTGATTTTAATTTATTTTTTGTTTGTTTTAAATGTGTTTATTATTAAGTGTCATGAACTGTAAGCACTACTCAAACTGAAAATGCAAAAAGTGTTAAAAAACATGTGCAACTAATGGTCAGATTATAAATTTAGGTTTCAAAGTACTAAAAACCAGGATGCTACCTATTTATGCAGTTAAAACAAGGGGCCACAGCTCTGGTGCATCCCTCATGCTCTGCAGAGGAAACAGTTACAGCTGCCATAGGAGTGGCGCTTGTGTCTTGTTTCCCTCGGAAGCAGAGAGGTCCTGGTTATACAGATGATGTGTTGGAGTCTCAGTGTTATCATGTATGAGGATTTTATTGTTTTCTGGCAGGAATATCATGAAGGAGTACAAGGGGTTTTGGCCATGACAGCAAGTGAGCAGCTCTGCTGTGGTTTTGGGGAATTTCTTATTTAGCAGAAGAGTAAATACTGCTCCCCTTGGCACTCCCCATCACCCCTGTCCCTCCCAGGCAGGTAGCCTTGCTCCTCTGAAAATGGGGGTTAATATGCACTCTGACCCATCAGCAGGTCCTGTGTGTCCTGTCCTTCCTGCACAGATGTTTCTTGACTGAAATCAGATATATCTGGCCAGGATCCTGCTGTGCTGGCAACTGGGAGAGTCTGAAGATGTGTATATGCAGTGTGTACTTTGTACATCACTTTCATGGAACAAACCGAGTTGCTGTCCACAACCCTTTGCCCAAGCAAAGAACAAAGCCTGTCTTTGGACTGCTCATTTTGCATAGAGATTTCTGGAGTTGATTTTTTTGTTTGTTTCTCCCTTTAGGTGGAGAGTTGTCTTTTTTGGTGTTTGGTTTGTTGGGTTTTTTTCCTTTAATTGCATCTCCAAGTTCTTACTTTCTCATTGGGAAAGAGCAGTGTTACACATCTTATGGTATACAGAAAGAAAGTAGAGCTTAGCTATTTTTTGAACTTCCCAACGTGCATTTCTTCTGGTGCCATTACTGAGGCTGAAAAAAATAGCTCTATTAAATGAAAAGCTTTGATATGGAGGAAAAAAATTATCTGATATTTCCTTCCTTGTTAAATTATTGTACTGATGCACAGCCAGAAAGGACTGCATTTTTCTCACAGAAAGAACATAGCACCGAACTTTTTCTTAATGGGAAGATGTTATTAAAAGTTGCTCTACAAAATGTTTGTCATTATGAGTTGTGGATAATGTAAGAGTTACAGGGGAAAGACAGGCTGGTATTTCAGGGAATTTGCAGACACACAGGAGCTCTGCAGAAGGATTTAGGTGGTTGAAGGAAGAGAACAGCTGAGTGGGATGGGCTGAATGAGGAACGATGTCAGGGCTGGGGAGCCCACTCGAGGTGGGGAGTGTTGTTTCAGCCTCAAAGCAAAGCTGCTGTGTCTGCAGGAAACAGGACTAAAGGTGTTGTCCTCGCCTCACAGTTGCCTCTTGGTGTGCCAGCATGTGTGGGGACTTCTGTGAGACACCCATGTGCTGCTGCCATCCAAGTCCCAGAGCTGAGCTGTAATTGCACAAGGCAGCAAGTGCTGGGCTTCAGACTCCTCAGTGCCTGGGTTTGTGGTGCCTGCGGGGTCTAGTCTGTTAATAGACTAGAAAATAAGTTTCGTTTCTGAAGTTCATTTGATTTCACCTGCTGTGGATTCAAAGAGAAACTATTCATATAAGTGACTTTTTTTGAAGTCATGGCACAACTGCTACCCTTTCCTGTCCCCTGAAATCCTCCTAAGTGGCTCCTCTGATCCAAATAATCTCTACTTTTAAGATGGCAGAGCACAGCATGAGTTATTTTATTTTGCAGCAGCAATGTATCCTGTACTGGGTGTCTGAGGAAGACTATTCAGCAAGTATAAAACAACTGATTTTGACAGAAATGCTTTGTACATTTGAGGATCTTCAGACAACCAGAAAGAGACTTTCACACATTTTTTCCAGCTACATGGTAGAATAGACTGTGAAAATCCAGATTTGTGACATTCTGGGTGATTCTGCTCCCCTAATGAACAAAACCAAAAACCCACACTGCCAAACTGGGGTGGTTTTCATCTGTGACAAATGCAATGACATGATTTTTTTCTGTGATTATTCATTTTCCTTAATGGGTTTGAGGAGAGAGGAAGTTCCTTGACAGTATTATGGAAGGAAGCAGCAACTGTGTAGAGAGGGGACATAAGTCGTGTAGTACATCCTGGCTCTGGAGCTGAGCTGTAGAACAAAATGCTGTGCTCTCCCCTGCAAGATGTAAGTGATGCAAATTCCACCTCCCATGAGGCAGTCTCTGGTTTTAGCTGGGAGAAGGTCACTCCTGAATACAATATAAGAAGTGAAAGAATAAAGGACAATAAAGGAAATGTAATCTGTACCATAAGTGGATAAAAGTGAATAAAAACACAGCCATGGATGAGGAGTGCATGTTCAATAAGGAATGATGAAGCACTTACTGCAGACTTTGCTGCAAAGACCCACAGAAGCTGTTGGGTGTACCTGTTCAAAACTCTTCTGTTCAGAAGAGGTTTGTGTGTGTGTGTGTGTAGCATCACCATACTCAAAAGATGAATATTCCAAGGTTTGCCTGTCAGTATTTCCAGAGCACCAACCAGCTCCTGCAGGATGTGAGATCTGCAGACACAGCTCTTTCACAATAGCAGGGTTCAGTCAGTTATTAGCTGCTGGTGTTATCAACATTTTACTCAGTCTATTTTCTCCTCCACAGAGTGTGCATCTTCCTCCTGGTGATATTCTGTGTAACATTTGTCCTACTAAAGAAGTTTTGACATCTTTAATTAAGTTGTCTTTCTGAGGTTGTGATTGAACCCTGTTCCTAACACCTGATGAGCAGTAAAGGCTTCAGCAGGCTGCTTAGATTCCCAACATTCAACTAATTTTTTTTGACAGGTGATAATCAACCTCTAGTTTTGATATCCCCTTAGTTTGAAGCTATGAGAAATTATTTATAACCTCACCAAGTAATGGACAGTCTGGCTTTTACAAACTATTTCTGGGATGCCTTTTGCATGTTGGTTTGCTGCTATTAGCAGGCAATATTAGGCAGCCTTTCAGGTATATAAAAATACAGGACTGAAAAATATCCTTCCATCCTGGGGCTGATATGTAAACTTGCAGTATGTTCTATTGACTACACATCAGATATTTTAATGCATAATATATACTCTAAATGCACAATATTCAGTTGACCACTTGCAAAAGATAATACACAGACACGTCTTTTTGTAATTATGCTCTTTGCTGCTGCTGCAGAAAGTCATCCAGGCAAATATTCACAGTTGCTAAGCTTCAGAACCTAAAGCCTCCCAAGTAGTCATCAGCAGAGAGTATGAAATGTCCCAGGCTGGTATGAGGACTGAGTTTTGCCCCTTTTCCTCATACCTATATATTCCTCCTCCTCCCTTTTTTTTCCATTTTGGAGATGGCAAATTATGACAATTTAGTGATACATGAATGGCTAAATGAGGGGGTGTCACATCACTAAGGAGACAGACTCTGAAACAAAAATGCCAGAAGAAAACATTCTACAATCAACATAATTTTAGCCCAGGTTTTTCAAGAAGCTTAACCTGAGACATTTTTGGAAGGTCAAAACTTGGTTTTGTTTTATTGTGCATTTTCTTCCAGAATATTACGAGCACAAACTAAAACTTTAGGCTTTTGCAGTGCCAAAATTGCTAATTGTGCTGCAATTTTTTTCTTGTTTTGAACTATTTTATGCTTTACTCTATTTGTAGGTAGATATAAGCAAATACTTAGCTTGAAGAATGCTTTAAGGAACTCATGCAATGCCCAATCAAGCCTGCTTTTGTACATTAACCACAGAAAACCACAGGGGGAGAGAAAATTTCAGATGCCTTTGGTATAGGTAAATTAGACAACCTAAAACTGCTCTGTTGGGAATTACCCTGAGCAAATTAGCCATTGGTCAAGGAGGGTGTTTGGCAAAGACACGTTGAACAGTGCTCAGAAGTCCCTTATGACTCAATTTTTCTGCCATGTGTCAGCACCTGGTGAAGATGCTGATGTCAGTGGTACATTTAGTACTGTAATCATCCTTGACAAGATGAAATATGGCCTCCAAATTCCAAGAACATATGGGATTATTGAGAAGGAAAATTGTGTGAACAAGGGCAATTATAGCAATAACTATCCATGACATACTACATGGAGCCATCCAAGCATAACATAGATATAATGAAAATATTTTTAAAGGCAAACATGATGTAAACCAGCACCAAAATTATCTAATTTTTTATTCTGTCATGAATGATAAATGTTAATAACCCCTGTGCTTCACAGAATAGCAAGGAAGCTTTCTTTTATGTATGTCCTGCTACATGACTTGAAGGGATACAAAGGCAAGAAGGTTTATTTGTAGTAAGTATTGAAAGAGCATGAAAAACCTTCCTCATCTAAATTCCAGTCTTTATTTTTTCAGCATATAATTGCTCTAGTTATTTTTCATCACACACCCCACCACATCCACACACCTATGCAACATGGAGGAGCCAGCTGGCAGCCTATTAATCATCATGGAACCAGCTTTAACCTTGGAAACCTGAGCTACAGAATCACATCCCTATGATGGAGCTGTTTGTTCATTGAGATATAACATTTCTGGATTTGCATTATCATTTTCAGATAAAAGTGTAGTAGTACTAAAGTTTTAATACGAGGTATATTAGTGAAAGAAATGACCACTAGAGCCGAAGCTTCAGTCCCTGAGCGACTCAGGCAAGGCCTGAACCTGTGCTGGGTTTCTGCACTGGCTGTGCTAAACTCCAGAAGCTCTTTCTGCTGGGAAGGCTCAGCACATTTATGCAGTAATTTTATATGTTATTTATTTCAGGGCATAAATCTTAACACACAAATATTGCCTGCACATCAGCTTGGCACACCTGACACACACAGTGTTTAATTGCAACAAAGCACTGATAGGGAACCATAATTGCTATGCTGTTGTTTAAAATCCATGTCAGAAGAATAATTTTAACAAATACAAAGTTGGTTTAGGAAATTAAGATTTCTTATTTATTTGAGGGGGACAACAAAACTAAATTATTTTACTACTTACCGGCAAAGTCATTCTTGCTACATTACCTATTTTTAAAACTCACATCTCATTCAATTAAGACTTCATACCATTGACAAAATGATGCTGTCCTGAAAAAAATACTTTAATAGCTGCTATATACAAGCCCATAAATAAACTGCAAGATTTTTAAGCTTCAAAAGACCGAGGACAGGAAGAGATTGTTTAAAGATTCATTTGAACACTTCTTATTCAGTACATTTGCTTCACTCAGTACCAACAAAAACACATTGAGTCAAACAAAAAGAGTGGACTTAGATGGCAATGGAACACATTTGTACTTTGCGGGTTTTTTACTAGTTTATCAAAAACAGAAGAAACCCCATCCCCAGTGCAGTATTATAAATACAGTGCTCCTGCTCCAAACCTCATGTGACATGAACAACAAGACAAACTGCTTCATCACCAGCCACGTTCACCAGTTAAAGCACGGGATGCAGGTTATCCACAGCGGATCTCAGGAGATACAGGATAATAAATGCTCCCTCGATACATAATACATCTATGTCACATTCAAAAGTATAAAACCAAATACATTTTCATGCTCATCTTATTTTTGGTGGGCAATTTTAAAATAGGGTATACCTGGCTGAGAAAATTATTTAGCCCTTTATACTACTGTCATTTTGTCCTGTCATTGGTATGTCACATGTGTTTTCAAATGGACTTTGGGCAGTGACATCAGCACAGGAGGAAATGCAGGCAGTGAAAATTGTGTAGATGGGAATATTCTTAAAATTATTCTTTTAAAAAAAACCCTTTTATATGTTGTCTGGTTCATTCACAGAACTGCTTGTGCTATTATACAATGATTAGAAAAGAAATGTTCAAGAAGGGTTTCAATCTATATCTGTGGTCACAATGTAAAAAAACCAAAAACAAACAAACAAACAAAAAAACCCCAGACCCACAACACAAAAACTCATATGCTCCAGTATAAAAAATATGCTTAAATATGTTGTCTGCACACAATACAAACTCTGAACTCTGTTATCACAGTACTGTTCTGTTACAATCCCTTCTGTACATTCCAAGGGCTCCGTCTACCATGTCTTTTTTGGGGGAAAAAATCATTTTCAGGCCAAGAAAAGCCCATATATTTGCACAGTTGTAAGACAGAGCAACGCAGAAAAGACTAGGAAAAAGCCATGCACACAAGCCAAAATAAAGACACAGCCATTTACATATTTGGCTTTTACTGACCCTCTGTTTAGAGCTAGTTGTCAGCAATTGGAGTTACTTAGCATTAGGAAACAGGAGATTAAAGCCTATACATTTCATGCATGTATATGTGTGATATGCAGTATGTCACATTCTGCTCTGTTCCAGCTGCAGAAATCCAGCATAGATCCTGCAGAAATAAGATAATTTCTTTAGAATGTTTTAATCTGTAGTCCCAGACGAACTAAGGTGGGTTCTGGGGTTTCAGATTGGGGACCACATCAACAAGTCTTGGCCAGGAAGGGGAAAAGGGACAAAAGATTGGTCCAAACCAAAACAGATAGTTTTCCTCAGTGCATGAAGGAAAAATGGACGAAAGCTGTTACAGATCAAACAGAAATTAAATGTATCGAGTTTTTCTAAACTTTCAACTCCATGTCTTTTGGATTAAGCACTTCACTAAAATCAGTACTAATTGTTGGGTGTTTTCTGTTCCCTAAGAATCAATTTACTTTTATTTTCTTTTTGATGAATTTACAATCCAATAGAAAATTTCCATTCTGCACATTAGGGTGTAAATACCTGTTCTCTTGGAAATCAATAAAGATATTTTGCTAGATTAACTGGGACCAGAAATGGTCTGAGCTGCTAAAGATACAAACATTTAATTAAGTTAAAAAACCAAAAATCCACATAAAACCTCTTAGCAAAGCACAAGGTTGAAGATTTGCTTATCTTCTGCCTGTTGTAGTACTTTGGTAGCTCAGTGTACTAGGAAAGCTCATTACCTTGGTGAGTGCTGCAAACCAGTACACCCAGACCGACAGGGAGAGAGCTACTGCAAACAGGGAAGGGCTGGGGATAAGGAGACACGGCTGCAAAGCCACTCTGAGCTCAGCTTTGGCAATTGCTCTGGACACCCTGGCTGCTGAGGAAGTCCTAGAGCAAGGCACATACTCAGGGGCTCTGACCACCCCTGGGAGTTCTTTACTCCAGCTGGGAAGATGCATGGTTGGCATAGCCAAGGTTGCAGTCCCTTGTGCTCAACACATCCCTCTGAGAACCTACAAAATGCTGGTCCAAACAAAAATTACAGGATTTTTTTCTCATTAAAGATACTTCATAGCAGTACTAAAGCAGCAGCTATTAAGTGCTGAGCAGAGTTTAAAACCACAGAAGAGACTGCAGAGACCTGCTTAAAAGCTGTCTGTAGGTAACAATACATAGACTTATTTGCAGGCTGGCTGTCTTCACAGTGTATCATTGTGTTACATCTTTGTGGTAGGAATTCAGTGTCTTGAAAGGACCAATAAAAAGGAGAAAGATAAGTCACAGTGCCAGGCTTTGATTTCTAAAAGCTACAGTGAGTTTGAGAAATACACTTGATGGACAGTTGTTGATTGCATCCCAACGCTCCAGGCAAAGCAGTAGAAAAATTTGTATGGAGATATATAAGCAGACACAAATCAGCAATAGAGAGGCTGTGGGTTGCTATAGGACAACCTTAGCCATTTCTGCCTCTCATAGATAAGATGTCAACAAGAAGATCTAAAATACTGATAGAGCACATATAGGAGAGTTACATGTTACATGTGCTTTTTATGTGCATAGAGGCATATGTGTATGTTAGCTTTGCTAATCCATGGAGTAGCTGGACCTGCTTCTCCCTCAAGTCCTGGCTTCCTTGTAGCATTTAAATTAATCACCATACTGCATATTTTGAATTAAACTTCACTTTGATAACCGGATTCTGTAAGGCAATAAATGTAAACAGAGAGAGCACAGCGAGTCCGAAATAGCCCCATTACAACATCACAATGGGAAGCATTTCATTTTAGAGCACAAAAATCCATCTTTCCAGAGGTATGTTGCCTTCCCTCAGTTCTGGGAGCTGGAATGATTCAGAGAGCAATAAGCCCTTTTTCCGTACCAAGTTTTTCATCATCGCTGACAAAACCATCCAGTGTATGTTTGTGCTGGTTGTTTCTACAGATATTGCTAATGGCCAAGTGGTAGAATGTGTTACAGTTTGGAAGGCAAGCAGATGAGGGCTATTTCCTCAACAATATGACAATTCCCAATTTATTAGGCAGTGATTAAAAAAAGCAGTTTCCTGCTGTTTTTAACAGTGAGAAAAAGCTGGTGGACACAGTCAGAGGTCCTGAATGTATGGCTTGATTTTCTCCGAGGAGCTGGTCCTTCTGTCAGACTGCTGATAAATCAATGCGATTGGCTGAGTTGGTGCTTTTATCCCAGGTGTTCAGCTTTGTGGGGGTTGTGCCTGGCCTGTTCCCAGTCATCTGGGAAAAAAAAAAATAGTATAGAAAGTAGATTTATTTATTTTGCCAAACCACTCTTGCCTGGATGAAATAAAAGCTTTGAAAGCACCTATTTACATTACAGTGTTGTCACAGGATCTTGAGAGCATATGCCATAAAGGATTTCTAAACAGTTATTGCCAGGATCTAAGGTGATTGGCAACGATCTCTTAATAATAACTATCACTTCAGATGTCTGCGTTTTTATAAAAACAAATGTCTTTTGCCTCAAGACAATTTAATGAGAGGTATAAAGGCATATTCATGTGTTGCCTTGAGAGTTTATCCCTCAGGCTTAAATGTAAGAATGCCCTGTCAAAAAGCCATCCCCATCAGAGCAATACATTGCCAAAATGCTGCTGGAATGCCGAAGTCCATTACAATTGGTGGGGATGATCTTATTGAACCACACTCCAGAGTTCATAAACCTTTGTTTACTTCTACTTGATAGTTAACCAGAAAGCAGAATTTTGTCCTTTGCTTTCAAAACAGGCATTGTAGCTGCAACTTAATTCTTTCTGATTCCACCTGTCTACATCATGCACTGGGTTAGTACTAGAAATACCCATTTCCCTTCTCATGTCCCGTTTTTTCCAACAGAATTTAATGTGGAACACTTTCAACTAAAACAGAGGGGGAGCGGGGGAAGGAGGAATACTCACAATGTCTGAATTGAAGGGTTTCACATTGATATTGCGAGTGGAACTGCTGGTGAGGGACCACACCTTGGTTTTGTGCTTAAAGGCAGCTCTAACCTTTGGGGGGAAAAGTGAAACCAGGTAGATTTGTTTTGAAAGAACTGTGTTTATTTTCACAGGTTCAGCCTACAGTCATTTCCCCATTATCCTTCCTCCACATTAATGTCACTGTGCTAATAAACAACAAACAATCCACCCCTAGACTTTTCTTTATATTTATGATCTTATTTTTAAAATTAACTTTACTCTTGGACTATCCATATTTTCAATACGAAGTTTTGTGCAACCTCATTTATGCCTCAGTTCATTGGCAACATTTTCACATTATCTGGGTAATCAGATCCTCCCAGATTTCCAAGGTGAAACTGTGTTACCATTCATCAAATTTAAAATACGAATTTACAAAAGAAAAAAAAAAAAAAAACCAAAAAAAAAAAAAAAAAACAAATTTGCAGAGCATATAAACCTACATTTCCAGCATTTGCAGTCCTGGTTTGAATGATCTCATAAAGTGCCATTATACTGATTTCAGCTGCTCACCAGGATATTTCCACACTTTCTAAATAAATATACAGCCCCAGGCTGGACCACAAGGTGCCCCATTCAGGGGCAGGCTCTCCCTGGAGCTCACACAGCCTTGATACATCCAGATGCCACACGACATAAACCAGCTGCCAGCCTGTTGTAAACTAAATTATTTAAAGATGCTGGATGAAACTCTCTAGAGATGTAGGAATATTCTTCACCATGGTGAAAATAATCAGCTGCATAAAGAAAAGATGGTGGGACAGGCATTCTTTAGGCAAGTAGGTGAGATTTATCCAGGATTAAATGGCTGGAAGTGATTGCTGTTATGATGTTGAGAACAAGAATATATTTTCAGACCATCTTGACTCATTCTCCTGTGCTTCTTTATAATATGTATGCATTTCTGTCCAAGTGCACTGGGAATAAAGCCCTTTTTTACCCAACCACTTCTATACCAAATCTAAGATTTCTCTTTACAAAAGAAAGAAATTCTCCAGAAGAGTTCTTGCTGCTTGGCTGAAGTATTTTAGACATGCACAGCATATGATGGAGCCAGTAAGACCTTCTCTCCAAAAATGACAGCTCACATCAGCTCTGTGTAAACTGGTTTTTGAGGATATAAATTCTGAAAAGTTTCTGAATTTCATTTCTCATGAGGCTCCCGGAAAAATGACAGCAATTCAAATATTTGTATTTGATCTAAAATATTTGAAGCTTGAAGTTTTCTAGGCCAGGGGGAGAATGGAATGAGGAAATATTTTCCCTCCCTACCTGCCTGCTTAATTTTAGTTGGTCTCAATAAAGATCAAGAATTTCATAGTCGGTCCTGACACTTCAAACTGAATGTGCCAAAAATCCATCAGTGAATGCTCTGAGACTGAATAGACCATACTAACAAATAATGTCTCCATGAAAGAGCTGGATTGCTACTGTCACACAGGAAGCAGCAGCAGGTTATGGGGCAGAGCCACTTATTATATCCAGAAGAACTGTGGGAAAACCAAAGCCATGTGTGCCTGTACTGAGCAGTACCCCTGGCAGCGTGCTGGAAATGGTTTTCATGAGCAACACTTGTTATCAGTAATACATGTGGCTGAGCAGCATTTTCTGCTCTCTGCCACAGGAGGAGAGGATGCTGCGAGCCCCATTTACATCAGCCTTTTCTTGGCTTTATCCCAGTTTCTCTAACACAGCCTAAATATAAAAAGATGCCACAGTCCATGAGGAAAACCTGAACTTCCTGCCAAGAAAAATACCTGGAATATCTTCTACTCTGTTTGGTTTCCCATTAAGGACTGCATGAGCAACGTCCAAAAGTATGTTTGGCTGAGAATAATATTTATTTTGCACTCTGGAACTGCAGATATAACAGAGCCCCCCACCAGGGGCTGCCAGAGTGAGTCCTGCTCCCACTTTTTAAGCATCCTCTCTTGGCAGCGCAGTCCATGCCCTGCTCAGCCCCTCCAGCTCTCACAAGAGATTCTTTCCTTAGTCTTGAACTGCCTCCTCTTATCTTTTCTCTTTGATTCAAACCTTTCTTATGCTAATTAAAGCAAATGTCGAGCATAGGCCAAAATGCTGGGAGTTACAAAGCCACTAACAGCCATGCATTAATTAAAAGCAGAGGAAAATCAGGGACAATGGAGAAAGTATGTTCTTGTTTTACACTTATGTTCTTTGAATTTGCTAACACCGAATTTGTTAACAGCGTTTGCTTACATACCTCTGAGTTCAGCAGGCAGTGAAACAGGAACATGAAAAACCCCTGAAAACAGATAAAAGGGAGAAGGGTGAGGTCTGGCTGTGAAGAATCAAATACAGTAATTTGTGTTTTGCAGTATCATAAAGAGAAGCTATTGGGTAGCTGAGGATCTATAAATATTACAGAGTGCACTAAACTGTGCCCCAAGAGAAACTATCTTGTCTAGACCTTATCCTGTAAAAAGGCACCTCCTAAACTTTTCAGTACTAAAGGAAAAATCTGGCTGAAAATAGGCAGGAATTCTGTTTTCATGACAACAGAAGAGCTTTTTGTTTGTGCTTGCAAAGACCAAGGCAGAGGGAAATGCTTTTTGGGAAACATCAGATCAGTATTTTCCACTTTGGAAAAGCAAGGTATTAGCACCAGGAAAATTTTCACAGCAGAATTTTGCTATCTTTGGGCTTTTGGTCTAACGCAACATGAAAAGCTCCCATCCTCTTTTCCTTTCAAAATGATTTTATTTCCTCATGGAGAATATTCAACCAAACTCACCTTTTTTTTTAATTTTGGTTGAAAATTCGAACTTTTCTTATCAGTTTATGGGGAAAATCCTGTTTAACTCTTTTTATGTCCATAGTTTCTTCCCAAGACAAAAAAAAAAGGATTTACAGGAGTTAATTTTTCCTTCCTCTTTGTAATTATTAGCTGGGAAAGAATTGTAACACACCTATGGGTTTAGGCCTCTGTTGAAATCTCTGCTTAAAGCTAAGCAGATGTTTACATTCCTTCTTGGACAGAGCTATTTTTCTGGATTTGTGTACCAAGAAGATGAGGGTCTAGTTGCCTGCATGCAAGAGTGCAGCACATGGAATAGCTCCACTTTTGATCTTTCCCACAAACTTCTGTTTGCTTTCATTTAGCCTCAGTAATGAAGACTCAAACTGACACTGACGAACTGGCCTGGTATCTCTCCTGAGGAATCCTGCCTGTGGTACGCAGAGCAGGAAGAACGAATTTCATTTCTCAAACTCACATTTATTTAATTATTGCTGCTGGAAACACTAAAGGAGAGGGATACAAGTTCTGTTCAGAGAAAAGCAATTGCCAGCGCTGTGTGGTCAACAGACTGAAAAGACAGAGGAAGGAACACAGAAAAAAAAAATGCAGTAAGCACAAGCATTTGAAAACATTACTAATGATCCATTTAATTGGATTTCAGCACCCGTTCTGTAGCCATAAACTTTCCCAACAGGTACTCACTTGTAGTGAATTGAAAACAGCAAATATGTACTGAAATACTAATGCATGGGCATTGACAGCCAAAATCCCAAAGATCCATGAGCTTCCCAAGATTGGTAGGAGAACAGCAACAGCTTTAGCTGTTAGTCTGAAAGACAAAATGAAACCAGAAAATGTGGTGAGATGCTTAAAATAAATTACAGCCCACACTCCAAGAAGTTTATCAATTATGTTCTGGCAGCGAGGCAATGTGTGTAACCCTATTTAACATGAAATTCTTTTAATGGGCAAGCCTTTTAATTATTTTTCATCTATGAAAATGGGGACAACAGAATTTTGTTATCACATGGGATAAATACAGAGAGTCAGTAATTGAGGGTGCAGGGGATGAGATGGAGAGATGGTCCTGTAAGTATTGCAGTCATATCTTCAGTTTACAGTGAAGCCTCATTTTGTCAGTGAGGAGTCAATTGTAATAGTCAAAACCAGGGCAGAAATGGAGAGAAAAGGCAGCATCACATGGAAAAACTAAACCCACTGTATAGTACATCCAAAATATATTTGCTCAGCATACAGATGAGTCAAGAAAACACGGTATTTCCCTCACAGAAAGTGCCCTGGGATTTTGAATCACCACAAATGGGAATAAACATGATGTAACTCTGCCAAATGCAAATCCTCTAACACCCTGGCATTATTCTGCTACCACCCTGCTTTGTTCACAGTTGATTCAGAGAAACGTACATCAAGTATTGAAATAGCTTGTATTTCTTGGAGATCCCTACTGGTACATGTTCACTCTGCTTAGTTTGGAGGACTTGGCAGAATTTCAATGAAAGGTAGTATGACAGCTGAAAAGTTAATAGCACTGAGAATACAAGAGGGATTTTTGGTTTTCCCTTAACGAGTTATGTGTAGGGTGTTTATTATGTACAGGGTGTTTGTTACAGTGGAAGACGAATCGAACTGTAGCATACCAGATAATGAAATGATCACAGCAAGTTTTCTGCAGCAGCTGAATTCTGTGAACCAGATTTTATACAAAGAGAAAACAAAGGGAACCACAGAATAAATAAGAGAATTGCATTTAGAATTGTAAGACCACAGTGAGGTCTCCTGAGTGTTTGTATCCATCTCCATTAAATACTAAAGAACCAGTTTCCACAAGAGCTCATTTCCTTCATCTGCAACAGGAATGAGGGGCAGCCAAACCTACCAGAGAGCTCAGGACCCTGTAGAAGAGTTATGGGCAATACTTGTATCTGTTTTCTGCTCTGACATAAATATTGCTAATATCTCTCTGCCACCAAATACCACTCAGCCACTTCTGAGTAAAACAGGCACAACTGACGCAATTTAACTCACAAAGCTGCATGCTTGTCCCACAACTGCCTTCTCCCTATGAAGTGCTGAGAGCATGATCTCTGATTCATGCTAATTAATTGCTCTGCAAAATCGCGTTTTTGTGTCTGCATATACTCTGTAATACTGACTTTGAGGATATCACAGTAATAGCTCTGCATGTGTCTAGTGTAATCACAGCAAAAATAGGAAGTCAACACATTACTCTATAGAGGTCCTGGCCACAGGATGCTGTGGACAACTGACAAGGATCCTATATGTCTACACATTCACGGAAGATAGTTTTGTTGTGGATCGTTAAACGTGGCAATTCAGATGCATGTCACGTGGGCAGGACATCCCAAATTTTGTGCCCTGAAAGGTGGAGTATTCAGAGCAGAATTGCTCTGCTTGACCTTTATGGTGGGGATACAGGCTTGGATGGACACGCAGCCCATCTGGATTAATCGGAGATGGCAGTCCTTCTGTTCTTAGCCCAAACCATCTGGCTTCTGGATGAAAACAATAAACACCTCCACAGTTCTTTTTCACATCAGTGTGGTCCCATAAAGGCAGGTGTGAAATAGCACAGGGATAGGTGATCAATACTGGAGTTAGTAACTCACAAGCACGTTTTCCAGTGAGTGCTGCACATCCAGGTCACAGCACTGGCCAACCTAAAAGCACTCATGATGTCTGTCCACTCTGTAATCACTCAAAAACCTCATGAATCCCACAGGGCAAGATATTCTCACTACTAACTAGACAGCCCAGTGCAGTTTTGCACATCCTCTGCACACCCAGGCACCACATTTTCAGTGACAGCTCCCAAAGGACAAACTTGGGCAGCTGAGAGCAATTTTGGTGGTAGAAGACAGCAAGGACAATGAAGGGACCTGTCCCCATTTGAAACATCCTCAACCAACAAGGCAGATCTAATCCCTGCTTACACAGCACTTACAAACAGTTAACTCCTGTTGTAGCCCATGGGATTTTAGCTCATGTTTACAATTAAATATGTGTTTAAAACATCTCACAGAATTCAAATACAGATAGAAAAGTCAAGAGGGCACTAAAAGAAACAGGGGTAGTGAAAAACTGCAAGTCAACTCATGCTTGCTAAAGCTACATTTTTTTTAGGGAATTATCAGACTTCCATTTAGCTGGAAACCTATGGAAGAGAGAAAGCTGTTTCAGGGAGATTAATGTCCTGCTAGTGCCTTGTACCCTCTCATACAGATTGAAGTGCGGGTTCAGAGAAGTGCACAGAGCTGCATGACAAGAGACTACTTGTAATTACAACAAACATAATACAAATTAGAATTTTGCACAGCACAATTCAATGAAGAAGTATTTTAATAAACTTAGAGACAAGACATCTTGTTCATTACAGTGACCTGAGCACACGCTTTGTTATATGCTTGACTAAAATTATATGGTGAAGAACTGCATAGGTTTCAGGTTTATAGGGAAATCTGGGACAGGGAAGAATCTGGATTTTTTTTCTGGTTGAGTTTTCTTTTTTTTCTGTATTGGTTCATATCTCCATGTCCCTGGCCATGAATATTTCCTCACAATTCAATTTGATTCTGCAAGGAGTTTGTTCAGCCAGAAAATGAAGGAATACCTTAAAGCTTCTGCTCCTATTTAAATTTAAAAATGCATCTTAAAAGATGCAATTTCAAAACAACTGATACACGTTTATTTTTGTGAATTGAGGATGCTTTGGGGTTTTTTTGTTATGGTTAAGATAAAAGTTCCTCCCCAAACCCGAACATAAGATGTGCTCCACAGAGCAGTTCTTGTCATCAGCTTTGTGTGGAAAGACCTGTAAAATCGTACAGAGCCTTTGTGCCTTCAGGAAAATGCATCTGTGCAGGACTCAGGGCAGACTGGGGGGAGGATACAGGGACACCTGGAAGATGGATTAGGTACATCCAGATTCCATGATGGTTTAGAAATCCTCTCCAGCCCAATCCATCAGGGATTAGCATTCCCAACACAGCTACACTTGTAAAACTGCCTTCATTACAAACCGCCCTTTTTTCTTTTTCTCTCTTCTATTCTGACACTCTCCATTTTAATAAAATTTTTGGTTTGGAATATAATTTTCCCCAGCTGGTTTGGTGCCAAAAATGTTTTCATGATTTCTTTTTCAGTCAGAGCATAAAAGGCTTCATCTGTAATTTGTAGATGGGGGCAGAATAGAGTCAGGTTCTCAATTTCAATATTCAAAACTGTTCTTACAGAGTGGATTTTCAGAGGCCTTTGACATCACAAATATCTCATATATTTTTAAAAATCTTGTATTAATAAAGACTGCTCACTATTAAGCCCAGAGTTCAGCACATATGCAGCAGAAATTCATAGCTAAAAATGAAAATAGACATGGGATTTTCCATGCAAAAGTATTAATGTTTCATGCACACTCATTTCGAAGAGCGGCCATGTGAGAGTGAAATTCATTTAAGACTATCTAAGGGTCAGTTCTGCATATGAGTCACTTAAATCTCATAAGGTTTTCTTCCTAATTATCGCATAGCTTTCTATGCTCACATGCTCTGAATTTCATCCTATGTATGGCATTATTCACTCATGGCATTTATGAGCTTTACTCATCAATCAAAGGACTCAACTCTATTGTTTCTGGTGCTCTTTTATTTTCCTCCACACACTTCTCCCCTTCCCACCCTTATTTCTTTTTACCTTTGAACTTTAAAAAAGAAAAATACTAACTGTAAAATGCTGTGTCAGAACACCATTAAGGTAGCAAGGTTAAAAAATCTTAGAAAAATCAAAAGTTAATGTTCAACTAGATACATTAATTCTGATGCACTGCACATACTTTACTTTTTTATTTCCATTTTTCTTTGCTACATGCATATTTTAGTAGATTAGTTCCAGTACACAAAGATAGAGAGCATAATCAAATAGACGTTGTTTTTGGAGAAGGAATACCTCTCCATGCATGACTTAAGCTGTGCAACGTTAAAAAAACCCCACTAGCTCACTTGAGCTTTATATTGTCTATAAAATTGGTGACATGAGGAACCAATAACTTGGGGCAGGGGCAGGTCTTACTTTGCAGAAACTGAGGTCCAGCCCCAGCAGGACTTCACAAACCTTGCTAAAATCTTTCTTTGTCCTTGTGCCCAAAAGTGTCAGAAAACACAATGGCCACTGCTTTATAAAGGACCCTCCTGTGTGCTCCTTCTCATGCTCTGCCCTTTGAAATTAGAAGGAACCCAATAGCCTGTTGTTCATATACACTTTTAACAGCTCAGATATTGTTACTCCTCTGCACTCTAACAGCACCAACTTAGGTGAGCTTTTTGTCAGTAGTATCAGTCCTGGAATTAACTATTTGTAACAAAACAAAACCAGCACAAAAGATTTCTTTTCTCCTTTCTACTGTTTCATTTTGCCTATATATATATATTTAAGTATATGCCTGTTATTACTTGGATAACTTCTGGAAAACACAAAAATACTTTGAATAAATTTTTATATCTAGAATATATGGAAAAGACTTTGCAATATTATCACCTGCAGGTAGCCTGTCAGTTCAGGCTATGGTTTAGGGTTGTTCTCATTCTGTCCCAACACCAACCATCTCTTTAGCTGGGTCACAGAGACTTCTGAAGTGCTGCTCACCAAGAACCACTTTGGCCTGACTTAGTCAGACTTCTAAGGTTGTTCATGGTGAAAAGCAGCCATGAATTAGGGCGGCACAGCACCACATCCTCTGCCATCAGACCTGCAGAGCCTGCCCTGCAGACGTGGTGGGTCCTTGTAAATTCGTATATAATCCCACTCACCTGAGCACTCACGGTTGAATTCCACTTTCAGAGGGCCAGGGTGGAGTCTCTTGAATATCCTCAGAATTTTTTTCTGATACACTTCTCACAAGAACAGCACTAACTTTAGCCATTAATTTATAAGCTGTCCAATTAACATGCACTCACCCTTTAAATCTCCAGCTGAAAAAAAAAGGGGTTTTTTTCTTCCCTTTTCTTGTTCTTACAGTTTAATTCTAATTCCTGAGAAGCAAACCCTGCTCACCAGACATCTTCCCCTCCAAATTTCTTCACTTGGCTTTTTTCAGTTGCTTTTGTTTCAGCACTCACTTCAGTGCAGGAGTTTGGTATTTTCTGTATATCTTGCTCAGTCAGAGACAGGCCGTTAGCCAGCATTTTACTCCAGCTGAAATCCTGGAGTGTGCACTAATCAATCAACAGAGGAAGGGAAGTTTTCCGAGTTGGATAATTATCACAGCTGTATGGAAGCCCCGGTGAGCAAGAAGTACAGGTTTCAGCACCTCTGAGAAGTATTTTCATTACCAACATCATATAAAATCACTGCACTGTTACTGAACTTACCAGGGACATTTTTCCAAGAGCACAGTTGGGCCTTCCAGTTTTATTGTATTTGCAATTGGTGTGGAACAGCTCTACTCAATTGCAATTGCTCCCTTCCCCTTAGTTAATCTCTGCCCTTTTCTGCTGTTGCCCTGAGCACACTGTCGATATCTTACACCAATGCAGAACGGCTCCACTGACAGCTTACAAGAAAGAAATTTCACTGCTTGCAGAAAGAAAACTTTATTACTTCTGTGAAGGGGACCCCTCATTCACAAATCAATTTTATTGGTTCTATATGGAGCACTAATCCTTTAAAGACTTCTGACATCCACTTTTCAGTCGTGATGCCTGTTGAAGTAAGAACTAAATTCAGACCCATAAGCCAAGATTATATAATCACTGGAAGAAATACTGCCTTAAAATAGGCAAAAATTCTTCACCACAATTCAAAGAAATTGATAACTTGACAAATAAGTCCTTTAACTTAAGTTTCTCTCTTGTTTCTTGAACTCCTCACTAGTCACTTCCAGCAATATCCTTTGTGCTTTATACAAAAATAAATAAAACCCCAGACCTGTAACTAACATTTCAGACTAATGCCTGGAAAAATTGAATCCAGCTTTGGTTTCCCGTTTGCTACAAGCAGCACTCGCTCACCCCTAAGCTGGAAGCTGGAGAGCTGCTGGGACACCACGTGCAGCACCCTGACTATGAAAGAAGATGTTTTCCATGCAAGTTGAATACACACCTTGTGTCCTCCCCCTGGCCATGCTCAGGCTGACGGCAGAGCAGCAGCAGGTCCCTGCCCATGGCTCCCAGGAACACCATGTGCTGGGGCTCTCTTTGCTACCTGGAGCTCGATTTGGCTACTCCAAGGGGCAAAACCAATACCAAGAGATTTATGTGATGAGTTGCCAACAACGTCAACCAGACTAATGGAAGGATATTGGTAACAACTCATATATTTTAGGGAACTGAGTGGCAATAAAAACACAGAGGTTGATCCACAGCCATTGATACTGTTTGGAACGTAGAGGAATGAGCTCCCTTGCACTCCTCAAGAGAAAAAAGGAATCCTGGCAGAGTAATGCGGTGAGGGTGGTATGAGCTTCTCAGCAGAGCAGCCAAAGAACAGGCTGAGAGTCCAATCCCTCAGGCCCGCTTTGAACTTCGCAACCAATTTACTCCCCACGCTGCATGAAACGACATCAGAGTAGGTGTGTGGGTGTTTCAGTAAATGAAATTAATCTCTGAACTCTGCTAGACATCTCGAGCCAGGGGGGAGAGCTCTTATCCCAGAAAGGACACACAGGGATTTTACTTCTGCTCCTGACACTGAGCAGTACCTCATGAACTTCTGCAAACAAACATGGACCTCCTTCTCCTCCTACACTTCGTCTTGGCTGTATAGACAATAAGGCTGAGGGCACAAGGCATGTCTTTTAATTAGCACCTAGTTTCTTGCCTAATCTTGGGTGGTTCCTAGGCACAACTATACTAAATTAAAAAAAAGAATTAAAAACAAGAAGACAAAACCACCAGTAATTGCAGAGGCCATTTTCCATTTTCCCAAATGTTATTTGCACTTTCAAAATAATGGTGTGGAACTGAGTAAGAACTACACATTTACAGTCACTTCAGATCATTGCTTTCTCATGGGTGCCATTTATAATCCAGGAAGACACAGCTAATCAAAAGTATTCTAGCAACAAAAAAGAAATTCAGATTATTTTTATCACGTGAGTGGGAAGGGGGGTGGCATTATTCCTTTTATGGTACCCTCAGCGTGTAAAACTCTAACCACAGACCCTCACAAGAAGGCAGATGTTGGCAAAGTAGTGTCACCTCTCATAGGCCTCCCCAAAAATCTGAAACTGCCTTTGGTACATACAGTATTTGTCCAGAATAGAGGAGGGCTCAAATCACTCTTCTATCTAAGGGATTGCAGTTTCCCTTTTCCCAGAAAATAATTATGACTCCCTGCTTGATTCTCATTCTTGCCTATTGAACCTGTTCCACTCATATTAAATAATTAAATGTTCTCTGGCTCAGAGAGAGAAGGTGAACTCCACAGATTAGTCACAAGGCACTCCCTGAGAGAGGAAAGTCCTACCTAATCCTTGCTTTATTAATATTTCTGAATTTATATTAAATATTCAGTAGAGCAGGGACTGAAATTCAAGTCTCACTTCAAATCCCCATCAAGACTGACAAAATTAAGGCCACTACCAGAAATGGAGCTACTTTAAGAATTTTAATACTAAGAAGACAATTCCAGGGGCTGGCAGCATTGACTTCTGACTTAAGCACCTAACTAGGGATTTAGGAATCCATGCCTTGCTAAGGCCTCCCACAGATCAAGTCCCATGTCACCTCCATTGCTTCTGGATTCTAAAACTACAAAAGAAAAAAAAAAACTTCCCAAAAAAGGCAATAAGTACAGAACCAAAACATGTTCTTCTCCTTGTCTTTAATGTAAGTTATTAAAAAAATATAAAGAATTAAAATATAATGTCCTTGCAAGCTGAATTTTCAGTGTTTACGTTTTCCCTAGAGGGAACTGAATTTGCAGTGGGATTTTCCCACTGTTTTTCTACAGTTCCTTTCTCCAACGTTTTTTGTTCCTAATTCTCTCACTGCACTGCTGCTGAAACAGCATTCTCTGCCTCTCGATCCCCAAGCCCAAGGTAAGAGCTACTTTCCCACTGAACTTTGCCACTGAGTCATCACGTAAAGTAAGAGCTTATTCTCACAGTAGAAGAATGTTCCATGTGCAAGCAAGGAGTGTTAATAATTGGGTTTGGACGAGGAGACCTGCACTGAGCAGCTTTTTACCACGCTGTACTCAGCTGAACACAAAACTCATTACCAAGAGACACCCAAAAGCTTCTCTGTTCTTAGTGAAGTCACCATTTTTAAAAGGTGGTTGGGACCACCTGCTAGTGAAGAGACTTGTTGCATATTTGTGCTTTACTCATCAAAACAATGTGTGTCTCTGTGCTTCCTTTCATGCTCTGCTTCTCCTGAAGCATCACTTGAACCTCAGGAAGAGCCCCAATGTAACAGAAGGTGTTTTTTGTTTTCCATAGCATCTGCTAAAGGAGCATGCAGCACAAATATCTCCAGTCAGACAGACACTTCAGATCTGCTGAGGACAATCACAGATGAGCAGTAGCATGACCCTTTTGCGTACAATCATTTATAATAAATTCACAATCAATGGTGCATTTCTTTAAAAGTCAGGTAGGCACAAGGGTTGGCTGCTTGTTGCAGTCACAGGTTAGATTTTCTGGAGGTCCAAAAACTCTGGCTGCTGAAAATGGGTTTTTGTCAGACACCAGAAATGGGTGAAAAAATTCCAGAAAAAATTTCCCAGAGTGGTTTTTGATGACCATGGCCAGAAGCCAAAATAATTAAATTCTCAGAAAATCATGTGGAAAATAAAAGGAGTTTAAAAGGGAAAGAAAAAGAACCAGCCCTAATCCTTACAGTAGTGAAGATTTATTCATTTCTTGAACAAAAATGGTTCACTTGCCTATTTCTTATAGTGCTTGGTTCTTCCAAAAAAGCTGATTATGGAGTTACTTTATAGGAGTATAAAGGGGGGAAAAAAGACAAGAAAATATTGCCTACTTCCACTTCAGGTTTTCTTTAATAGTCTCACAAAAGTAAATTGACCAGAAAGTCTGGAGAGGTTAATTTTGCTTTTTAAAAAGAAGATAAATTGGGGTGTTTTAATGGGTAAGGGGGGGGTTGCGGGTTTTTTTCCCATAGCATGTTATTATTAAGGGTCAGTTTGTTTCCCCAGGTAGGGAAGTCCTCTTGTGTTTTCAGTTGCATCTTACAGAGCAAGCACCAAGAAAAGAGCAGCACTTTTTTCTCACAACCAGACAACAAAAACTATGTAGGAAGTTTTGGTTTTATCCATATTCAGTTTGCCTTGAGTGAGCCCTGGGTTGAACAGGTTATGGTATTATTTCTGTCTCTAGGTCAGACAAAGATATCAAATAATTAATAGCCAAACATGACCATAGTTACAGGAGCAAGAGGATAATCCAACCTTGGCTGCTCTGCACACTCTGCATGTGTGAAAACAAGTCTGATGCTTCAGATCCTCCCCCTTTTCCTAACAGGGACATTGTGCCTAGATCTGTGCTGGACTCAGCTCAGGAGAAAGAACTTGTTAAGGCAGTTTATTCCCAGAACACTCACTACCTCTCTCTTTCAAGGACAAGGCAATGGAAATGTCTCAAAGGGACAGATCCTGCCTGTCGGTGCCAGGTGGAGAAGGTTAGATGTCACCTACTTCTTTTCTCCCACATTTATACCTAATTATTTCTTCCACTGCAGTCTCCGTTGTTTTGTTCATTTTCCAAGCTCCCAATGCAGGACTTCTTCCATCTCATGACAGCTTTGTCCCTAGGTGTTCTGTCAGTGTGAGGCATGAATGTGCATCAGCCCAACTCTTACTATTTTTAATTGGCTAAATCTCTGCAAGTCATCTTGAAACAATAAAATGAAAATTAGTCTTATCGCTTTATTTGCAGCCATCTCAATCTTTTTTATGGTTATTATATCATGTGGTGAAAATCTCTGTTTTCACGGTAGTAAACCAAGATGACAGACCCAGTGCTGATAAAGAGGGATTGTCAGAAGTTATGAAAAGGACCTCATAGTGTTCACTTTTCCTTACATAACAGGAGATTTGAGGGAAGCATTCACATGACTGGAATACTGACATGAAAGGGCACAGCTTGCTCA
This sequence comes from Acropternis orthonyx, assembly GCA_035583155.1. Taxonomy (NCBI): domain Eukaryota; kingdom Metazoa; phylum Chordata; class Aves; order Passeriformes; family Rhinocryptidae; genus Acropternis; species Acropternis orthonyx. Next base: position 14,381,854 of record JAWWEU010000037.1, on the reverse strand, counting down.
GAAAGGACACGCAGGGAAAAAGAAAGGGTGTATCAAAAACACAGACCTGCCCAAAGAGCCAGAAGCTATAGGGAGACAGACCTTTCAAAAATCTCTGTGGAAAAAATGAAGTGTGGCAAAAATAAAGAGCACTGTGGCAGTGTACGTCTATTTTGGCTTGCCAAACCAGGAACCTAATTTGGGTGGGGCCTTTTCTCCCTGAACATCTCGAGAGTTGTCCAGTGCACAGGATTAGGTGTTAATATGGAGCCAGCTTGTTTTAATTAATGATAACTATAATGAAACACAGTTTATAGGTCAGGTTTTAAGACCTATAAATCTGCAGTCAGTGATGGAAGCCTATTATGACTAATTTTTCTTTCCTTACTCTGGGATGTGAAAGCAGGAACATCATATGCTAAAAAATATGAAGTAGCCCCTTCATGTGCTCTGTGCTGATGATGCTCCTGCTGGAGCACCATGCTGGGGTTTGAGTTTTCAGGAAAACTGTGGTCCTTTGGAAAGACTGAAGGCAACCAACAAAAATTGTTGATAATCTAGAAAACACAGCCTATCAAAAATAGGCTCCAATTTGTCCTTTCTTAAACTGCCCTTGTGGAAATATCAAGCTTTTTAAAAGAAAAACCCTCTGAGCCAGTTACACCCTGCAGAGACACAAATCTCCATCACCAGAGTCTTTTACCAATAAAAGTGATTGTGTCCTACACACATTTCAAAATAGTCAGAGGCAATTACACAGCCACTTACCGCTCTTTAACTGGTAAGTAGCAAGGAACTCCACAGCTTAGCAGTTCTGTAGCTTGGCAATATCCACGAAAAGAAAGCAACCTCCTGTAGGCATCTATAGGTTTGGCAAATACTTCTGGCTTTTAGCTTGAAGTCAGTGGGACCCGTGGTTTAATTTAGGATGACAAACTAACAATCACAACAAATCATGCACAAAATTTCTGTGGAATAACATTCGCCCCCTGAGGAGCTGAACTCTGAAAATGATCTCTTGACCTGAACAGTCTCAGTGACCCTTAATTATGCAACAATATCAACAGAACGATCATTCTCCCATTTCCATGGCAACGGTACCAGCAAACAGCAAAGCTATCAAGGTCAGGCATATAAACTGAGAGAGAAAAGTCATTTTCTGTGTAATGGTTCACATGAGCTCTAACTGAAGCAGTGGCAAATAAATAGCCACATCCTTGCTTGATCACCTGTCTCAAATGTACATACAGGGGAAAAAAGGGATTGGAAGGATTGCTGGAGCAGAGCTACAATCCCTGCCTTGCTATCTGCGTCCTGCCAGTGGCTGCTGCTTTGGAGGGTAACACAAACTGCACAAAAGCATCCAACTATGCAATAATGCAACGTGAGAACTTGATCTCTCATAAGCTGGCATTAAAGCAGCCAGGCAACATATGGCTTTATGGTGTTTGTCAAAGTTAATGCCATAGTTGGTGCTGTATTATTTGCCAGTGCTTGTGTCTGAGCCTCTTTTGGCTTTTTGGAACCATCTCAAGCCCTCTTCCTGCATTGGGTATGGTTGGGTTCCATACACACTACGAAAATGAAAAATAGACTCTGTGGTCATTTACTTATTTATTTATTTAAACTTCTGAGCTGAGGATTTCCTCATTCCCTTATTCTGTACTCAGACAATAACTCATGAAACTCTTCTTTTTGCAGCTCCAAGCATATTTATATCTGTCTTATTACTGCTTACTTTTTTGAACAAGCAATCTGAATGACTATCACATCTACTCACATGAGGACACCCAAAACTTCTTTGTTCTACTCCTGTATTCAGATATTCTCTGTTTTTTAATATCATTATTAAAATAAGGCAGCTAATTTGGGAGGGCATCTGGAGAAGCTACATGAGACTTCCTGGGGGTAAGAAACAATGCAGAGTTAAAGAACACAGCTCTTCCTGGGGTGGTTGCAGCAACTCACTCTCAAAAACTCACTATTCCTCATGTTCTCGTGCTTTCAGTTACCATCAGACTTAACTGCCTCTTTCATTATTTCTAATACTGCTCCAAAAGAAAAGTGCTTTTTATTCAGTTTCTTTCACTGAAATATGTTTCTGCCTCACATCTTTTTCAATTGAAAAGAATTGAGCATAATGTCCAATTTCCATTTCCAAAACACCTGTAACATATCTATCATTAATGGCATTTTATTACTTACCTGAAAAGAGTACCTAAAAGTTTAAAAGTCATTTTGATTCTAAGATAGGACTTTTTCTTTATTGCAATTACCTGTATTTTTCATTTATTTAGTTTTATTCTGAGAGACCATTATTGGGAAAATATGTAAATCACACTTAGCTAAGAGCTGTGTCAGCCTGGGCAGTGATTTACAAGTTGCCCAGGGCTCTGCACAAGGTGCATGCTTAAATCAGCATTTACTTTCTGCAATGCCATAACTATAATATTTGTTCTTATTATTCAGCATAAAGCTGACACAGAGTTCCAGGATTATAAATTGGACCAAGGATGTAAATGAAGCAGTTCAAGCAAACTCTTCAAGTTCTTTCTGTTCACAGAGAATTGTACCATTTCGTGATGAAGGACCAGCATTTGATTGTTACTTTGGCACCAGGTACAAAGCTGTGACTCATAGCACTGTCCTCCTCCTACCAGCAGTTTCAAGGCTTAAAAATCAGATATTAGAAAATTGGGAACTAAATATAGCTAGGACATTTTAAAAACAAATTAATGTGAACATCAAAGCTATAGAGTTTCAAAACCTGAAATTTTCTGTTATTGTAATTCCAAAGCAAAGAAGACAAGCTATTCTTTAGACAACTTTGGCAGCATGGAGGGGGACAATGGGGTGACACCACATGTGCATTGTTCTCAGATGTCTCCATATTGTTAACAACACCTTTGACCCGACTCCTCTCTAGCTGCCACCTTGTATACCACAAAGGACTCATCAGGAGTGATCCAACCTTAGGCATGAGGCCAGCAGAGAGTTTTTTCCTCATTAAATGCTGCATAAATCCTGATTTGCCTTAAGAAGACCCCATCTGAACACAGTGTGCCCTCAAGCTCCTGCAGGGAACAGATTACACCTGCACCTCTTGGAACCTGTCGGGGACTGATAGGTTGGAATCAAGAAATTGATTCAGCCACAGATCAATAAGTACAACATAGGCCTCTAGACATTCCCAACTAGACATGATGATAAATAGCTGAAGGGTGGCTTGGTATGGTCCCTCATACCCTTCACTCCCATCACTGATTCTGTTGTGTTTACAGCAAGGTTCCATCACAGGGATTTAATGACTAAGTTTTAATAAACCTTATTCTATCCTAACATTCAGATGTGAAAATAAAGATGCCTAAGCATCTCTAACAAAAATTATTATGTCTTTATACTCAGCAAATCCAGCACCTCTTAACTATCAAGTTTTCCTTGTATATTTTGTACCTAGGTGTTTTGTCTTACTACCCTTCCTAACACAGAAAGAAATAGGCACATGAGTATCACAGCTAATTGTTCCTTTGGAGCCAAAATCCACAGGCCCTGGAGCAGCAAATCCTGCTTACGGAGTAATGACAGACAGAACTCTATTCCCACAAAGGAAAGTTTGGCTCAGAAGGAGACAACCAAGGCAAAAATAAGCTGTGCAAAGGCTCACAATGTCATCTTGTCCAGCTCAGCCATGAGACAGGGTCGGTTGTTGCTCCTGGCACCAGAATTAGCCCTGACAGACAATTGCACCACAACTTCTGAAAGCTCCTCAAAGGCAGCAGCCCAGCAGCTCTCCAGGTGATCAGCTCCATCACTTTGCAACTCCCCTCCCACTACAGGAAGCTTAAAGATACCTGATTTTCTTCAACAGTTTAAGCCTGTTACTATTTGTCCTTGTTTCTCTGGTTTTGCAGAGTAGCCTCCTCTCTGCAGCTTTGCTTTACATACTTTTAGTCTTTTAATGTTCCTCCCAGAACGTGCCTGAAACGCACCTGAAGAATCACAACATGGCCTGGAGCCTTTCTCCACTGCTGATGCTCAGCATCTGCAGTAAAGAAACCACTGCCATTACTGTCATTATGGTCTCTAAAAGAATAGCACTTCCTCATTAATGCCCTCATTGGCAACATTCAAACCCATGTTATTTTTAGACTAAAACTCTGGGTTTAATATGTAGATACCTAAACTGCATTTGTATTTGTCATATTCAATGAGCCAAAAATTGAATTAGGTTGAAGCATTACCATTGGCAGTAGCACTTCAGCTCACTAATTGTCACTGCTTAATACTTTCAGTTTAATTATTTCCTTTATTGTCAGTCAACTCTCCTCCTTCCAACAGTTTCTGTGAGGTACATCTCTCATGCTCTTTGAAGCCACGTTCAGTGAACACAATTCCTTACACACAGTGAGAAATTGTCAGGAAAAGGAATTGCTGAAAGCAGATTTGGCTTGTCACACTGCTCTGTCTAACGGATGGCTCTCCTTCAGCAAATGGAAAAAGATCTTCTCTCTCTCAGCAGAGCACACAAAAAACAGGTGCTTTGTGTCTCTCAGGGTCGCCCTGCAAGCATCTGCCACCCAGAAAGGCACAGAAAGGATTTTGATTCCCTGTAGACTTTCAGAAGAGTTTGCAGATTGTAACTTGCTCCTCACCCCTTGTGAAAGGAGGAAAAAAAAAAAAAAGAAAAATCATCTAATGGTAGGTATCACAAAGGGCTGGAATTCAGTTATGAAGAGAGATTACAGCATCTCCTTTGGCAGGAGAGCTCTCATGAGCTTCAAGCAAGCGCTGTGATTGACAAGTACATTCTGTGAAAATGAACAGCTGGGAATAATCCTTAGAACGAGGAGTCATTGGGCACCAAATGACACGAACCAGGAACGGTATCACAGGAGCAAAATGCCACAAATACACAATATCTTGCAAAATAATGGCTGGTGCTGAAGCACCAGAGCCATCAGCACTAATAGCAGAGGGCAGAGGGTGACTGGGCCCAAAGGCGGGTGGTGTGTTTATAAACAAAGTAAAATAGTGATGCAGAGTCATGGCACGGAACGGATCAGTGATTAAGTGGATGAGCAATTTGCCACAGTACACTCGGTGTGCTGCAGGGATGTAATAGATGGCTTTGCAAAGTGCTTTGGAACGGCCAATTACACGGTTAAGCCGTACAGATGTCTGCAGCACCACGAGCTGCTGGAGGACAGCCCTCCTGGATTTGCACCTGGCCAAGGGAAGTACTTTCTGTGCGGCTTATTTCTTTTTTTCCTAAACAATCAAAGTAAGGAATGGATTTGCATTAAACCTACATGTTCCGTTTTCAGTATCAGGCAAAGAGGCTTATGATATATTTAAAAATGCAGAACGAATTAACACAACAGTTCGTATGACTGAGCTTTCCTTGAAGTCCTGTTTTGCTCCCATGCATTGCAGCTACTGCCATCTGTTCCGATTTTCAGTCATTAATTTAACTAAACAGAAAAAGTGTTTTTTCCAATGGAGAACTGCTTTATTATTTTACTGAGTGAATATTGACCTTTGAGGTACAAAGAAAATAAGAAAAGTGAAAGAAAGAATGGGGTAAAAGGCTAAGAAATATTTCTAATTTTACCGTAATTGCTTTCTTCATGGGCGATTATGATAGCTATCACTTCTGGTTCACTGAGTGCTGAAGTGTACACTTTACAAAAAAGACAGAGATTTTTCCAACTCATTGGACCATTTCAGAGCAAGCAGTGAGAAAGTATTCAGTAAGAATGGGGCTTGGCAGTTTATTCAAGAAAAGTTAATGAAACTGTCTCTTCTGGACAATACAAGTTGAAGTGAACTGGCTGGGAAATCACAGGGATATGGCTCAGTGTGGTGTCTTTGGTTCTAAACTAAAACTGCTTCCTGCAACAGAGATGTGCTTTGCATTTCTTCCTCTATTATGATTAATATTAGCCTTAGTGCAATACTAAGATATTTGAAAATTGTGATATACTTATTATACTTTAACCCTTGTAATCCAGGAGCCACGTAACTAAGGTAGTCAAATCATTTCCTGTGACAGGCATAATCAGGGAAAAGTTCTCCCCACAGGGAATGAAATGTGCACATTTCTAACATGCTGTCACATTAGGGGTCTTTTCTCACTGGAACAAAGGAATATCTTTCCAAGCAAACACAGCAATGAGACTTTGAAGTGGTAGAGTAGCAAGAAAAAAAAATATTTAGGTCCTAATAAGAGATAATGAATGCACTGATACAGTTAAGCCTTTAGATGCAGCAGAAATAAGTAAGAAAAAGAGTTCAAATGGTCCATAACTCAGAAATGTAATCATGTGCCTTTTCAAGCACATGAGCAATTCCATTAAACTAAGCTGCTTTAATTGCATTAAGCCTAGAGAGGCTACTCATACACTTAAACTCAGATGATTAGTTATTTCCCTAAAAAAAGAATGGATAATTCAAACAAATGCTGCATGTATGCATTTAAATGTTTCAAGGTATTAGATTCAGCATTCTATAAACTAAAACATTCAAATTAGCTTTTTGGCAGAAAATTTGTTTCTTGGATGCAAAACATTCTCATAAAGCCACATTTTAACTATTGCTCGAAATTATTTTGCTGAGAGTCAATGGCTAATCCTCTAATGAAAAGTTCAAGTATAATCAATCACAATTAAATGAAAAGTTCGTATTCTATATATGTGTTTCATATGCTTCAAAAACAACACAAAAAGCATGCATGTGCTTAAGTCAATTCAAATAATACGTAGGAGCTGATAATTCTTTGCTCAGCTCTTACCAGCAAACTGCTCTTGCAGAATTAAAGTTTCAGACACTAAAATTTGGCTATTTTTATACACATAAAAAATTACTACAACAACCAAATACTTACTGTTTAGACTGTCACAGAAGTCTATTATGCATTAATTAGCATATCAGATTGTATACTGATTAATTATATTCATTTTGCCTTAAATTACTTGGTATCTTGGACTTTACATATTATAAAAGCTTGCTCTCTCATGCTGCTTCTTCAATTTAGCCTATACTTTATTTTGGTGGAGCTATTATTATTTACTTTAACAAACAAAGGACCACAGGAGTAGGTCTGAAACTAAACCAATATATTCAGCAAGATTCTCTTGATGTCTCCACTGCGACAAGTAACATCTGAACCTGAAGAGGTCAACCAACCAATAATGTACTGCACTTCATTCTGTGAGAAATGTGAATGGAAAGGATGAATAATAAATTAATTATATATATAAAAAAAAGAAATAGGAATTTTGTTTACAACTTCCTTTCTGTTTTGGCTTTTAAACATGAAGTTTGACAGATGCTGCTGTCAGAGTGGAGCACTGGCTCACCCTGATGCATATTCTGCAGTCACGTTTGAGTCAGCATTCGAGAGGACCTGTTGCCATATGGAAAATCAGGAACAATTACTCTAAATAATTACATCAGTTTATTGCTGTCTGTTGCCAAGAGAAACAAGCCTTGTTGGTAATATCCACTTGCGTTGCCAAGTAACTTAATCTTTCAGGAAACTAAATACACTCCAGCCCTAGCACTTCTCTAGCAATAAATACCCTTTCTAACTGATATCATCATGACTCAAAGTGCATCTTTGTTCTGACGATTTCCTGAGGTAATCTCTGCTCAGTTATTGGCTGATGGCCTCGGAGGTGTGAGCTCTCACACCTGGCTTGAGATGTGCAGAGATGGTATCTGCGCACAAACCAGTCAGGCTGGGCTTCCCTCAGCCACTGGGGAGAAATCAGAGCTTTTAAGGCGAGTGAGATGAACACTTAACAGACAAGATCAACTGCATGGTGGCAGCAGCTATTTCTCCATGGCTCAGGAGCCCCAGTGTATGTGGTGTCAGCTTTACTGAGCTCTGGAGTTTAGGGACACAAAGCCAGGTCAGGTCCTGTCCCATCCAGGCTGCCAGCAGCAATGGAAGCCAGTCTTTGTCAGCATGATTAAACTTTTCCTTTGGCAGCAGAGCCTGGCAAGAGATGAGCCTGATGAGGAGCCTGTTCTGTAAAACCTCGAGGCTGGGATTTTCAGACTTTTACAACAGCTGCTCAGCTTTGAACGCAGCAACATCTGCAAGTGTGGGGCCTCTGGGTCAGGAGCTTATAGGCAGATGTAAGTGCTGGCCTGAGCCACCAAGGGAAGGCAAGGCGGCACTGGCACCTCCCTCGTGCTCCTGCCACATCACTTCGGGCATTGCTCAGCCAGGTTGCCAGGCCTTTCAGTTCATTATCACTTGTAAAGGTCTAACTCTGCTGTTGAACTGCTATCATTCAAGCTGTTGCAGACAGCAACTTACTGTTTCTCCTTGTGCTTTCCACTTAAATTTCATTCCAGCCTTAAAAGACAGCACTGAAATGCCCCTTTTTTCCTCTCTCCAGTTTACTGGATTGAGCAGGCTTCCCCTCCACAGCCCCTCACACTGCAGTTCTCATTTTCTGTCTCTGAAACCACAAACAGAGCCCTAAAGGAACCACTTCTGCCTCATGTCCCGCTTGAACGCTGCAAACAAGTGCGACGTGGTGACAAAGCGCTTTCCTGTCTCACCAAAACCGTGTCGTGCCACTTTAATTCAGCTCTGTGTTTGTGAGAAGGGCCTGATAAATTCCCTTTAACACACTGCAGTTTTGCCCATAGCTAATACCAATGAACCGCAGCGCTCAGATGGATGCCTGGCAGGCCCTTTATTTAAGGCTCACATTACACAAAGCATTTTGCAGCCTTCAGTGATTCCTCCCTAAGCCAATTGAACTTGTTGATTCAAAAGCTACCTTGCAGTCCTTGCTGACAGCGCCCTGACAGAAACTACAGAGCTTATTGTGGTTTTCTGATTTCTCTGTGTTCTGCCACTGATTCCTTTTGCTGTGCTTATCCACTCTCACACGTTAACAACCTGTAATCAACAAGCAGGATCCTTTAGTGCTTGGAGCAATGGGGCTTTTTCCCTGTGGAAAATACTTCCCATACAGCTGTCAGAACAGAACCTTCTTTTGGTTTGTTCTCTTCTTTTTTGGAAGATGATAACACAAATAGAATGATTTCACACTGGATATATAAACCTCTCCACCTGTACAAGGAATAATGATGACAACAGAAGGAAACTCAGAGTTACAAAGGCCTTGTAATCATGTGTTTTTTCCAACAGACCAGTTACTTTCTCCATGACACCCCCTGAACATGAAACTCTAATCCATCACGCCTTGCTGCTGTGTTGAATCAGGGCATAAATACTCTCCAGAATCTGATATGAACAGATATTTATGCCCTTCTCATTTAAAACTTCTTTTGAAGACCCATTTCTGTAATGATATCTAAAGAAGAAGAGTTTTCTGTATGTTCTGTCTACCTTCTATTTTATTGACATAATTTAGTTCTGTGAGGAAAGCTGTTTTATCAGAGCATATTTCCCCTGAATAATTTAATGATGTAGTGTTTCCAGATGCATTGTCCCATTGATTATCATTTTCCTCCACCACCATCACTTCTGTTAGGTCAAATCCTAAAACTGTAATGTAAAAATTACGTGGCAAAAAGAGAATCTTTTAGGCAGAGTGTCTGGAGAAGCCACATTTTCAGCACAAAGCTACACCTTTCCAAATCTACTGCTGATGATATTTGAACTAAGAACATATACTCCTCATTTAATGGATTGCATCTTATTCCTAGACCATCATTCATACATTGATCTACTTATGTGCACACACAGTTTTCTTTTTAAAAATTGGTATATATTAGTCTGCAGGGTACAGTGTGTATTGAATCAATTCCTTGTAATAAAAGTAAAATATCTAAGTACATAGAGCAATCTGTGTAGCTTCTCTTCCCTTATGGAGTTGTTTCTTTGTCTTCATACTTCTAATAATGCATAGAAATTGGCATTGACAATATACAGTTATTTGCTTCCTGAGGTTCTATGTTTTCTTTGTGTTTCTGAAGGTCACAGGGACTCAGCCAAACCTGAAACAGTCATTTTAATCCCCAGTCTTTTCATTTCACTACAGTGTAATTATCTTATAGATTTTTGTGTAGATTATTTACTGTTTTTCTTTTCCTGTTGGATAAGTATATAACAACTAAAGTAACTTCAATTAGATAACTGTCACTAATATTTAAAACTTAATGACATTTTCAAAATTACATAAGTAATCCAAGCATAAAAATTATTCTTTATGATACTATTTCAGAACAGTGGCACCAAATCCTTATCGTAGAATAGCCTGTGTCTCAGAAACATTAAACACAAACCATCATCACATTTTTCTTCTATATAAGTTCCATATTTCTTTAGTTACATACAGTGTCCTTTCTATATTTGAACTAAAGCATCTTTAGAAGATACAAAATGGAATATTCAGCATCTTAATTTAACCTCAATATATTAAATTATCTTCTTAGCTACACATACGTAATCTTATATATTTTAGAAATCAGAATTTGTCCTTGTATAGTCAGAAGTAGCTTTGTGTCTGCCTTACATTTCCCCTCCAGACTTGCTGGTGCTATTTTAAAGATGATTCACTCTCAGAGGCCACCATCCCCAGAGGCTCAAGGCACTGTGATATAAAGACCCACTTGAATTTAAGCACACATTTAAATCCAGCATAAGTCTGTGTGCTTTGCAGTATCAAGAGAGTCTTAAAGATAAGCATGTGCCTAAGTATTACCCTGAACTGGGACTAGAAACAAGGTCTCTCCTCTGAAGGAGCAGAATAGTTGCAACACCCCACTACAGATTAATGATGCTCTGTGAGATTTAGCTTTGAATACAGCAGCAAGAGGAAAGTCTCCACTAATAAAAGGGAAAATCATGAATCAGCAAATGCTGGAGACTGTAATAAGCAGCAAAACACTTTGGCTCCTGCTGAACCACAGGTTTCACTCTGTGCTTCATTCAGCTTTAATAAAATATAGGTTAACCGGCTGCATTCAAGAGAATTATAAGCTTCCTTTAACATTGTTTTTTACTGAAGAGTAATGTCAGTGTTCTGAGAGAAGTTTATGATTTAACATTGCTAGTGTGACATTGTTATAACGTAATTGGAGTGAGAAAAACTTACTTGAAGGCATTAGCATCTCCATGGACCTTATAGTTGTCTGCACTGATTCTGGAGATGACTCTTGTGACAGCAATGAGAATGCCAATATTGACCTGGAGAAGATGAAGGAACAAGACTTGGTAAGGAGAGCAAGTTCTGGCTGTGTCAGAGGTGTAGGCTGCCCTGAGAGAGGATTGTACAAACACAACAGAAAACAGAAACTTTGTATTTATTTGTAAAAAGAGGTTTTCAGTGTTGGAATGTTACAGTTTTTCCCTTATCAATGATTTCTGTTCCCCCACATTGGGTGGTTCTCCCTTGCCTTCTCTTCCTTCAGAAGCAGTTCTCAGGAAAAGTTTGGATTGATACATTGCTTCCCAGCCAAAGAAATGCTCAGGATCCCTACTGTACAAATAATTCCCTAAAATTCCAGTGCCAGCTGACAACTCAGACAAGAACTTCACCAACGAGGGCACGTGTCTTCACTCTCTTTGGTTTTGTGCTTGCATGTGCACAGACTTCAGGGTGTACGATTCCCTTTTCTTCCCAAAGTCTGCTTGCAATTTAAGCACAAGACTATTTTAAAACAGCAATGAGAAAAATATGTTAAGCCTGAACTCTGTTCTTCAAAGGCCCCGCACTTTTTGATGTCAGGTCCAGCAGAAACATCAATAAAATGAAAAGAATTCCCAACAGAAAAGTAGGAAATCTTGAAACGACTAACACTGAAAATGTCCAACAAAAGAAAGTTTGCTCTGGAGTCGCAGGTGAAGGAAGAAGGAAATTGCTTAAAGGAAATGTGGCAAGAACTGACTTGCTGTGCAAAGACCCTGGGTTTAAAGAAAAAAAGAGTCAAGAATATGAAGGTGAAAGAGGGTCAAGAATATGAAGGTGAAAGACGTATTTGCCCCTTCCTGCCCAAATGTATAAATCAGCTACAAAACATCAAGAACAAAACTACAGAACAAAAAGAAAGAAAGGACTTCAAAAAAGTGCTCTTCTCTCAGTTAAAACTCAATAATAATTCTCTATTTTGACATAAATATTGTAATTCTGAGGATGAGAGGGTGAATTAAAAATGTTTAAATCTGATGATAATGATTTCCTTGCTATTTTTCAAATCTTCTGATCACTCTTTTAATTCTAGATTTCTAAGGGCAGATCATCACCTGCTGTAAAGTCAGAGCATACCTGTGATAATTCATTTCTGCTATGGCTTTTGAATCTGTCCAAAGAATACCCTGTGGAACTGACAACTCTTCAATAGCAAGTGTACTTATTGTTCAATCAGCTTTACAGAGATGAGTAAGGGGTGAAATTCAATGGTCTTGGGATCATTTTCCCTATTCCCAACAAATCATATTTAGTAAGTAACTTTTATAAGTCCTTTGAGGAGGTAATGAGTATTTTTGAGAAACACATTTATCTGTTATACTTCAAATCTTGAAAACTCTCACTCAAACTGGACCTGAACCTTTAGATCTGGTCATGAAAACAGCACAAGACAAATTAGACAAATTAGATGGTTTTCTAACACACAAACTGTCCAGTATTTACAGCTGATTTTTTATATAAGAAAAATTAAATATAAAATTAATTTCCTAGGTATTTTGGAGGGTGTAAAGTGGAAATTTAAAAAGGTCTTGAGCTTCTCCTCTGGTGCATTCAGTGTGACGCTTTCCAGGGTGCACTGGAAATATGTTTAAAAAATGAGGAGAAAATATTGTGGTCTCAGTGCTAATGTAAAAAAAGGATACTCAAGTTCTGAAGTTCTATATTTAAATTTCCTGAACCACCTAAAAATTTTTGCTTAGGTATTTTGAGAAATCAGAGTAATCTCATCCAGCCTAAATAAACAAATTAGAAACAAATGTCTCCCTTTGTTAATGCTTCAGTAAGGAAACCATGGAGGTATTTTTACTGCCCTTACAATGGGAAACAAAAACACAGCCACTGAATTGTTCTTCCAGTGATTTTTTTGGCATCTGACATAAATACTTTGCCAATGATTTGAATAGGATAATGTAGAGCTGATGAAACACTCATAATTCTCTAACCTATATCAGAATGTTCAAACTATGAGAATAAATATTTAGATAAGGGCACTGTGTATAGTTCCTACCTCTTCCTTTCCTGAAAGGCCAGATAACCTGACAATGGCAAATATTTTGCCTTAAAATTTTACAGAAACTTAAATGGTTTTGCTTCCAGGTACTGGCCACACTCTACTTTAAAAAAATCCAGCTAGTAACATTAGTGCTTGTTCACTAATTCACAGGACTCCTTTCAAGGCATCTTGTCCAACCCCAGGCACTCACAACTCTCTGCAAAGTCAGCAGGAGCTGCCAGTTCCCATTACTGAAGGCTTGATCCAAAGCCCACCGGAGCCCATGGAAAGGTCCCGATGACATCAGGGAGCTCTGGCTCGCTCTAGTGGCAACTTTATCTGACTGAAAACTCTCAGATCAGGAAGAGAGTTAAATGAGCAAAAAGAACCTCTTTCAAAATCTTTTCTCATCAAAGTTTTGCCAGACCAGATGCAGTGAGACAAATTCTTTCCCTCTCTTAGGTTTCTTTGCAGGGATTTCACCTAGATTTCCTCCAAGTCACATGAAAGTTTTGTTTCTTCTTAAATAAAGGGCAGAAATCCCATGTGTAAAATCCTCTGATGTGGTGTGTCCCATCCCAGCCAAGAAAAGGTTTGGCAGTACAGAGAAACTAGAAAAAAAAAAAATACAAAAACATATTGCCTTAATTAAATCCATTGACCGGCTTTCCTCTAAAACCACAAACTATTTTAGGCTCCACTTCAGTTTCAGGCAATAGTACAGGGAGTTCTAAATGACTCCTCCAATCTGAGGTTTAACTTACTCTCTGATGGTGTGAGGGAATTTGATCTTTACTATGACATCACTGGTCACACACCAACACTGCAGCCCATTGCTGGGGCACATCAGAAATCATTACTGGGCAATATGCATTTCCAAACACAGCCAGCTGATCGAATTAGATGGATGCTGAAATTTGGGAGAATGATTTTGGAAAGCCTGGTGCTGCTTTTAGCTATCCCAGAGCAACTGCAGATGGAACAGGCGTATCACACCAGTTAGAGCTGAATATCAGAGCAAAGCTTTGGGGTTGGAAAGGCAATACAGAAGAAAACAAATAAAGAAGTCTGACTTCTACACTTTCTTAATATTGAATCTGTGGCCCCTGTTCAAAAAAGTCTTGCATGCTTTCCTGTTGCCTAAGTAAGAAGAACTTTAATTTTAAAATAATGAAGGAATTTAATCTTAAAAGAGTAAAAGTGCTCATAGCTGAGTGCTATAAGAAAAAATTAGCAGCTTAGCAGATGTGGTCTAATCCCCCACAGCATTGAAGTAGGTACTTGATTTCAACAAGACTGAGGAATCCTACTGTCTCAGGGTCTTTAAACACTATGGGTTCAACTCTGTCACCTTTTCCCATGGTGAGTGATGCCTAAAAAGAGACACGAATTGTAACTTTCCAATCGGGGAGCCTACCTGCCGGGTGAGACACTGTCCATCAAAAGGAAATTATCCTAATTCTGCACTGGTACATAAAGCTATGATTAAATACCATAAGGACCTTCCTAAACCATGTATTATCAATGGGTATAGGGGAGATAATATTATTTTATATATTGAACATTCATGGGCAAGTACCAACTGAAGACAGTGATGGCAATCTCAGCCTGGGCCCCAAGTTCCACAGAGTCCCATCTGAAGACACTGGTTATAAAGCTGATGTCCCTGCAGAACAGAACTTCTAGCAATATGCTAATGAAAGTCATTTAGCTCCATAAAAGTGCTGTTTCTTCAAAAGGCTTGTAAAAAACCACCAGGAAAATAACTACTTAGAGGGAAAACAATAGAAAGGACTCGCCACTGCAGCCCTGTATCTCTCCCTGCAATGGATTTCTCAGTCTGCAGCACACCCACTGCTCCATGTTCACAGACGCTTTCCACAGAATTTCCTTAATTCTGCCATATCTATGGAAACACACCAAGGCAGCAGATGGCTGATAACAAACAGAGCCTTCTGCCAGAAGTTCTAATGTCTTGCATCAAAAATTCAGGTGCTTTGTCAAGTGGTTTTGTTGGGTTTTTTTCCCACATGTCCCAGGCCAACTTTGGCTGAGCTTAGATTGGTTTGCAAATTAATTGCAATTTTGTGAAGCTGCCTTAAAAGTATGATATAGAGGCTCATGTGTTGTGGTTTGGAGGGTGGGGGAGAGTGATCTTTAAGAGGCAGGTAGAAGCCAAAAGACCTACACATAGAAGAAATTATTTCCTTCATGACATCCCTTGACTCAACCCCAAGGAAAGAGCACGCTGGGTATGGGAATCCATATAGGGCTGTGAGGTTCTGTGAATTACTGCCTAGAAAAGCATGCGTGAGTGTTTTTTCCCAGTCACACTCCCTACACATCATTCTGTTTTAAGGCTCCATGATGTCTGTATTGCCTGTGAGGCTGTGGCAGGACAAAAGTGAAGTGTGTCTGCCTAGTCCCTAGGGAGTGGGAGTTGAAAAGAGCAGTCCCCCTGTTTTCCTCACAGCATATTCCTTTTTCTTGGCAGAGGGAAACTGTGGATGGAACTATTCAAAACCTGCTTTTTGATGAGTATTTTCGGAGTTAAACACTAGTTCATGCAACTGGTGGCTCATTTGTTATTTAAAGAGCACAGGCACACACGTACACACACAAAATAGTGTTTAGCCTTGTTATTTCCCTATAGGCACTAACACGTTTTTCAGCTGGAATATTCAATGCCCAGAGAGGGTAATTTGTCAGCTAGCTTGCTGCTATTTTGGGCAGAGTTGAGTTTAGACTATTTAACAAATTGCTCTATGTGGATCAACCTTGTGAGCTCACTCTTTCTCTTTATGAAAATATTTGTATCCCTACAAGAATATAATTTGAGCTGCACAAATGTTATATATCATAAGTTAGAGCCAGACAGCTAAACTCTTACTTCCACTGGCAAGCAGCTATGCATACAAATTGTTGAAGGCTATGCTTGCTCAGGTGAGTAAGCATTTCACTCCCTGGCATATTTTGGTTAACACCATCTTTGGTCAGCAGCTTGCAAAGATTTGATGTTATTGGCTGCATCTCATTTCCTCCTTTGATGCTGAACAATGGCCAAAAAGCAAGTGCTAGTATGAAAAGGAGACATATGAATGTTAGAATATTTTAATCAGTCTCCAAGCATCAATATCTTCGAATATAAACTCACATACAGAAGGTTCAAGGTACAGGTTAACAAGGAATTAAGTTTGTTGGAACAAAATCCAGAGCTATTTAGCCAGCTCTAACCTAGTGATCAACATTTCTTATTTACACATTGCTGCAGAGCATTTGTGAACCTGCATCCTCCCCTGAAAAGATATTGTTCAGTAGAGCTGGCAGAGGTGTTTGTGGCAGCCACCTGAACCAACAAACTCACCTTAACAGCCCTGCCTTGATCAGCCAAACAACCTGCCCTACCTGACATCAAATTAAAAATCGGAGGAATAGAACAAATTCCTTAGCACTGTAAGGAGACACATGTGGAGGCAGCTTTTTACCTTCTCCAGGGCCCACCCAAAAGGTGACAGGTCTTTTTTCTAACCCATTCCTGCTGGCTGGCTGCAAACTGCTGGTGACCTCTTCACTGGGGACACAAAAAAGCTTCAAACCCCACTGGGATGGAATCAGGCTTTCAGCTTTTACTGGTGTATATGAAACACAAAGTCTGTTCTTTTGGGGGTTCTTTCTGAGAATTGTTAAAACTCCCAAGATTACTTCGTTCCACACAATTATTAATGACACCGGTAGGGCTGTCCCAGGATTTTAAGTCCTATCTTTGTCTTGGAACAGCGAAATTACCAGTGTGAGAATTAATATGCATAAACTAATACACAACTATGTACAATGCAAAAAAATTGGAGGAGGAACCAAGTAATTCTGGACTATTCATGAGTGCTGTTTCACTGGGCTGGCACAAGGACTGACCCCAGGCCTTTAGCCAGTTCTGCTGTGTTGCTGACACAGACATGCAACAAGAAAGCAGCAGCTGCTCTGGTTTTACCTACCAGAATGACAAACATCGCCGGCGCCACAAAAGCCCAGATTGCTCCATTCTCCAGTGAAAGCCAGCAGCTGCAGGGAGAAATCAGAACGATTTCAGATGAAACACACAGTCATTTAATTAGTAATGTTCTTAATTTAAAAAAGCAATTAAAAGAGAGCGCAAAAACACTGATGAATTTTAAAAGCAAGAGACATGATAACGCATCAGGAAGAAGCTCCTTTTCCCCTCAGGCTCTGGGAATCTGAGGCAGGATCTCATTTGGATTTGTGTTTTGCAGAGAGTCAGTGACAGCTCTGCCCTAGTCCACCTTCAAACAGCACCAGGGGTGGAAAGATGGGAAGAAAGAAAAGGTTTTATTTGCAATTTGTTGTATCCTCTATCTCAGGCAGTCATTTCAGTGCTGGAGCACTGTCACTGGAGCCAGAGACAAACTGAAGTCTCCCCTGCCTTGCCTGGCTGGCCAACACACTGTCAGCTTCACAGGCCCCTCTTACAGCCCTGGTGAGATAAGCCAGTTTACACACACAAAATAATAATCTCTGATCCAAGGCTTTTGCTTACATTACGGTAGGATTAACTCCTACGGTGCCCGTTCAAGTAAATTTGTGCTTCTTTCCTTAAAATTGAAAGGAAGTTAATTTTCAAAATTTTGCGTATTATCCATTCTAGATCCTAAGATGTGGAACTGTAGTTTTCTTCAAAAGATTGAATATCTTTCTTCAAAGCTTACCCTGAGTGGGGAGTGAGCAGGGAGCTCACTGAGGAGGGCTCATGCCTCTGCAGTGAAAGGAAAAACAGGCAAAACATCCCAGGAGCTTTTTGTGCATCATCTCAGCAGTGAAAAGCAAACCTGAGGCTTCTGTGCCTAAGAATATGCCAGAACATGTCTGAGAATAAGACAGAGTTGTGCTTTAGCAAGCTATCTCCCCTGCTCCTCAGGAGGATCTTGCAGCCCCACAGCCCTGTTAACACATCTACGAGTTTCCCCCACATTAGATTTTCCATCCTCATTGCACCCGGAGTGAGGATATTTTCCTACTCACTTGCTGCTTTCTCCGTAGCTGTCTAGGGACGATGTTGCAGAAATGACACAAATCACCAGTGGGCAGCCTGCAGAAAGGCAAAGGCAGTGGCAATATTAGGAATAAAAGTATGTCTTCCAGTAAACCCAGCAAGTTCTGCTAAATTTTGTATGAAAAGAACAGCTCAGAGTCATTTTCAAATTAAGTCTAACTTGACATGCTCCTGCAGCTCTGTAATCCAACATGTTTTAATCAAGTGATGTCAGAAAAACAGAACAACTTTTCAATAAAGCACTAGTTTAACAGTTCAACTGAAGTAGTGCAAATTTCCTTGAAAATCACAGTCCTCTTTCAGCCTGGTTTTTGTTTATGTAACTTCTGCCTCTTGCTATTCAAGCAGTGCTACCATGTAAAGCAATATCAGACTTCTTTTAACCACTTTCCCCCGAGTAAGTGAATTTTTGTTCTAGAATTCAAAACATCTTTGAGAAGAAAGCAGAGTTGCTCACAGGAGTGCATGACTAGCAGCTGAGAGGACAAGAACAGTGACATTTAGTTAACCAGAGCATCACACCCAGCACTGAGAGAGAGAAGCAAATTCAGATCCCCCTCAGATGCCCAAACAAGACTTATTTTAACATAAATATGTAATAGCTCTAAAAGAGTTCTGTGTTTAAAGCAGGCTCTGTCTGCAGATGGGTTTTGACCGTTGCAGCTTGCTGTGCCCTGGGAGGGGGGGGAATGTTGTACAGGGTGACACGGGAATTGCACAAAGGCAGACAGTTGTGGTCCTGCTGTCAGGGAGCCGTGTGGCTCCGGCCCCAGCACTGCCACATCCTGTTGTGCCACTTCCAAACAGCATTCTAGGCCAGGAAGAGGGAAGGAAGCAAGGCTTTTGTTGCCAACAGTTCTGAATATAGTAAAACCTCATTCCTTTAAATATTAAATTATTGTCTGTTAATTCCTGGATGATTTAATAAGATGTGAAGGTTTGAGCTTTTATCATCTTATGGAATTTAATAACCAGGTCCCAGACAGAGTATTAGACATGATAGCTTAGAGTTTCAATTTTCGGTTTAAGTCTTCGGGTTTTCTGCATGAGGGTTTTACAAAATTCTCTGACAAGCAATTTCTGCTTAATTTTACTACTATCATCCTCACAAACTCTGTAAAGTTTTCCTGTACTGGCAGAACTATCATTTTTGAAAGGAGTATTCTCATTCTTTAGTGATTGCAGCTAAAACACATTTATAAATATTTTTATATTTATAAATATATATTTATATATTTATAAAATGGAATACTCAGTACTTAAGTATCATCTACAGGTATTGCTTAGGTCTTAGATTTTGAAATCCATCCTGTAGGATGCAGTTTAATATCCCATGAGCTTCATTCTTCTTTCCCATGGTTGTCCAAATCAGGAATAATACATTAAATGTAATACTTGTGTAAGACCTAAGCAAAGGCAAGATTTTAGTTTACTGTCTAATTTGCCTATTTAAGAGAGGAAATTCCTACACTCATTTGAGCAAAATCAAGAACAATTATATTCAACAGAGCAATTAAGCACAGACATAATCAGTATGCCATGAATATGTGAGCTGCCTGGACTAAAGATCCCATGGGTATGTGTACACATTCCCAAGCACATCTTTGGTTGCAGAGTAGATATTGTATATAGATAATATCTTCTGATGCAAGTTGTCTTCCCACAGCAGGGACTTTGTCACTGAAGCAAAAATACATGTGTCCAACTAATTCTTCTTTGTATTTCTAGTCTATCTTTTTTCCCCCCAGTCAAATACTGGATATTCAAAGGATTTAGAACAACTCTTTATCAATTTTAAATGGCAGTGAAGAAGAAAATTAAATAGAGTTCCTTTGAAAGATAATAAAACTTACGCAGATGAAACATGGAGCAGTCACTGGCATTACAAGAGCTGTTAAGTCAGTGAGAATAAAATGGTCTGCAGCCTATAGTGCACTGTTTGCCTTTTCATTGCATTCACAAGATACTCAATGGATAATGGCAGTGGAGGCAGAATCAAGGTTTTGTTATGGTAAAATAAGAGTATTTTTCCTTTATGGAACAATCATTCAATAAACTCCATAAAGGTTGAAAAAAAATATATTTAGCCTAAGGGGATCATAGATTCGATCTGGACTGAAGAATTCTTATGGATTATACATTATACACAAAAGGAAGTGTGTTTGCTTGATCTTGTGTCAGCAATAATTACACAGGAGCTGTGAAGTTTAGTCTACACTCACAACAGCTAATGTTAATGTTGTGCTGGCACTGGTTATCACCCAAAAGAGAGTTATGGTTATGGTTTTCTACTGCCTCTGAACGTTTTCTCAGCTGGCAGATGCTACAGATATGCTCACCAACCCCACTCCAAATCACCAAATGTCTCATGCAACAGATCATTGCAGAGCACGGTGCCAGATGAAAATGCTCCAGCACAGCTTTCTGGCAGCTGATCCACGGCACGGGTGTCACCTGTGTCCCTGTGGTCCTCGAGCATCATGTTCAAGTGGGGTGAATCACCCCCCACAGAGCCCTGGGCTGCTGCAGCCTGAGCTCTCTGGGTCCTCAAGCAGCTAATTCAGAGCTACAACCTCCCAAACCTGGCCTCAAAATACAGCCTGCAGGGTAGGCACCATCTCCCTGAATTCAGTGCAAATACAGTCACCGGGATGAAGTCTAAAAGGAATGTCAGCAAGGTCCTCCTCTTCAGCAGCACCTTCACATCTAATCCATTGGGTTATGCTTCCAGAGGAGGCCACCAAGATGATTTTTAGAGGGATGGAGCACTTCTCCTGGGAGGAAAGGCTGCGAGAATTGGGATTGTTCAGCCTGGAAAAGAGAAAGCTTAGGGGGTGAATGAATTGAAGCCTTCCAGTACCTGAAGGGAGGCCACAAGAAAGATGGAGAGACACAATTTACAAGAGAATGTAGTGACAGGACAAGGGGAAAATGGCTTCAAACTGACAGAGAGTAGGTTTAGATTAGATAACAGGAAGAAGTTTTTTACTGTGAGGATGGTGAGGCACTGGAACAGTTTGCCCAAAGAAGTTGTGGATGCCCCATTCCTGGAAGTGACCTAGGACGGGCTGGATGAGGCTTGGAGCAACCTGGTCTGGTGAAAAGTGTCCCTGCCCACATCTGGGGGTGGAACTAAATGATTTTTAAGGCCTCTTCCAACCCAAACCATTCTATGATTCTATGTCTCTCAGGCACTACTGACAAATAAAATGGAAAATGCCTGTAAATCTGTATGCTGTATTTTGAAAGTTTCTCTGTCTTCTATATAAGGGGGGAAAAAAACCTCAAAGCCAAAACCAAAATAGACAGGCTATAGAAACTCTGTGGCAGACAATTTAAAGCAATTTTAGAACATTAATTCTAAAAGGCTAAATATGTCATTTACTGAGAAAGATGAAGCATTAGACACAAATGAAACTACATTTCCTTCCAATGATGAAAAGATCTACTTTGCTTGATGGGGAGAAGTATATTTCCCATTTATATTGTAGAAGTTCATTTTCTGTGATTTTCTTCTGCTGTGTTATGTCACATCTAGGCAGAAGTCTGGGACTGCAGCAACTAAGAGCAAATAAAGAAATTTATGGCTTTTGACAGCTCAGAACAAAGTCTTCATTCTGTGACAGTCTCTAAAGGAAAGGAAATTGGCTGAAATAGGAAAACATGTTAAGGCCAAAGTGCCACAGCAAAATCTCCAGTATCACAAACTCAATCATCAGCATCCTAAAAATGGTGGGAGGGAAGGGCTTTGCTACAGTAATCTCTGTGTGTTGTGCTGAATCACCAAGGCAAAAAAAGGAGGATTTTTTTTTTTACCCAATCAGTCTCAAGGTAGTTTTAAAGGTAGGATATTATCACCTTCTTCAAATTGCCTTTTTTTTTTTTTTTCTTTTTTTGAATTCCTGACAATTGCAGTCTTTGAGTAAATTTCAGCAGCCTTGTGACTAAAGGTAGCACTGGGGACTTCAATCAGCTCTGCACATTTGGTGTCCTGTCTCTCCACCTACCACTGAACTCATTTTACAGCAATATCACCTCTCAGGTATCTCAATACATGTCCAGAGATCGGTGTAGAATTCCTTGTCCCTATCTCCTCACATGGCCTCGAGTTTCAATTTGTCATGAACAGAGACTTTGCAAATATTAACACACATGCTTAGCTGAGTGTTTCTGCTTAAATAAGAATGAAGGGCCTGGGTTCCTAAATTCAAGGAGGGGGGTTGTCATTATCCCAGGCACTGTGAGGTTGCAAAAGTTAAACAGATTGACACTTCAGCTGAAAGCACAGAACCAGTAAATGAACTGTCTGTTTTAACTAACATGAGATGAGACATCCTTGTCTTCAAATTCTTTCAACCATCTTAGGTCAGTATAATAATCAGGCAAGCTAAAGTGTAAAAAACCTGGTATTTCTTAGATACTGGAAAGTGGACACCTATCATGGTCTCAGGATGCTCTTGACAGTTGCATTAAATGCAAACTGACCATCATTTTGAGAGCCAAACAAAATAATTTTAGAACAAAACCTTTTTAGCCTCTTTCCCCCGTCTTGCAAGATTTTATTTAGATGAGGGAATTTTATGGAGTGTATTTAACTTCTCTCTATTGTATTTTCATCAAGTTCACTGAGGAGAAACCCAAACCCTACCCCACAGAACATGAGCACACTCTGCTGCTGAAGGCAAAAGGGAGATGTTTGTTCTCTAACTAAGCATTTCCAGCCATATTCTGTGCCCATATGGTAACAACAGAGAAAGCTGGGAACTGGCAAACCTGGGTGTCCTTTTGAACATTAAAACGGATGCGGATTTTCCCTCAGAAAACCTCATTGTTCAGCAACTTCTATTACCCACTGAAGGAGCATTAGAGTCACACCCCTGAGAGTGAACTGCACTGCTGTTGATTGAAAGAAAGTTGCCCTGATACTTATCAAGAGATAAACAATTTGGAATGCAGTTGCCTCGTTAAATTACATCAGCTTTGTTTAGGCACACTTGCAGCAGTGATGTGATGTCAGATATGATTAAGGAAAGTCAGCATTTAATTCAAATGTAAATACTTTGAGCAATACAAGAAAAAAAGAAGCAATACAAACTGCTGCTTTCACAGCAACACAGCAGATTTACTGGATTTCAGAAAACATACCGTTGTCAGGGTCATTGTAAGAATAATAATCGGAATATGCTTTCCAAAATTAAAATATTTGTCAAAAAAAGGGCTTTTGACAGGTTTGCGCAGAGAACTGCGTTCCTTTCATGTGGACTATGTCTCTTACACAGAGAAATGTATTACTTTTATACGGATGATGTCTTCCACTCTTTGCCTCCAACAGTACCTTTGCTACATTTAAGAAACAGACTTTGCCACTGAGTTTCTTACACGGTTCTTGCCAAAAGGAACATCGCTAGAAGAAGTGATACAGAAACTTCTGGTGCTTCCTGTATTATGCTACATACATCTATTTTGATGATAAATACCTGCTCTTGGGCCTGAGGGATTATTCTTCTAAGGATTACTCATAACAGCACTGAAGAGGCTTTTCAGTAACATTCCTTAGGTTGTGTGCCAATAGGCTCTGTACTCATTGTGCTCATTACTGCTAATTAAACAGTGGCAACTATATTGCAATAAAATCAGGCAAAATGCAGCATTTTGGGAGTTGTGGCTTTTAACGTAATATTTCTGAAGGACAGAGTTCTTACAGGCTTATGAGAACATTTTCTTGGTTTGATCCACTTGGATTTCCATTCCATGAGCACTGAGTTAAATAAATCCACAAGAAACCTCTCTAACATATGTCTCTCTACATATAGCACTGAATCGAGAAGAACCTACAGATCTAGAAGATCTTCAATGTCTTCAAACCTCAGCCTGTACTTGTTCTCCTACTTTTGGGTCTATGTGCATGAAAAAGATTAATTACTCCATTTGGCCTGTTTTGAGTAGTGCTTTTAAAAAAATAATAATAATTAAAAAAGACAGGGTGGGGACACATATTTTACATAACTTTACTAAAAACACAGCAAAACCAGCTTTTGAATGTTTGCAGCAATCGAAGCTTTAAGGTGCAGCATGTCAACTGGCCATTGCTTAAGAGGAAGAAAACCAATATAAGCAGTAAGGACCAGGACATGTGTCTGTGATACTCCTGAACCTGTCACAGAGAAACAGTGAGGGCAAAGACAAAAACTTCTAACTAACCAAACCACAGTTTGTCCTTTCCATCTGGCAGGCACTGTGTTCACCAGAGGGTGTGTCAAATGGCTCTTAGGACTGCTAAGAAGATTTTAAGTGAGGAATGCATCACAGAATAAAAATGACATAATAAAAAAAAAAAAAAAAAAAAAAACACAACAAAATGAGCAGGCAGCTGTTGAAATGTATCTATTTCACAGCACTAGATCTGTATGGTGCCAATAGGTATTAAATATTCCAATTAGGACTGCAGAAGGTCTGTATTATTGGTTTAATTGCTTTTCATGCAGCTTCAAATGAATTTGGAGGGTGGAAAAGATAATGCATATTTTAACATATTTTTCATTATCTGTAATTAGATAGATATTCCTTTCCTATTTTTTCACATTTGTCCTTTGACTCAGTGTATGAGTTTTCCTCTTCTGAATGTGGAGGTTTCTCAAGCACCGCTGCTGCCTTTCCAGGGCAGTGTGAGCAAGCGAGCTTTCATCTGCTGTGACTCCTCAATATGCACACCGATTATGCTTTCATTATTGCATTTAGAAAGCTGTGAATTGCTATCTGCGACTTTCCCATGTCATAGGACTACTTTTTCATTCTTAATAATAATATTGAGCTTCTGTGCAGCCTTTTCATCTAAGGATTGCAAGGCATAAAGCACCAACTAATGAAGTCTTGTGATACGTCTGTGCTACTGTGCCCATTGTTTGTGTATGACTTGCAGAATACAGATGGAATAAGCCGGTGTTTAGAGTTAGAACCAAAAAAAAAAAAGAACATGCCAGTGCAGTGAGACCTCCCTCCCACAGTCCTGCTCTTGATTTGGTAATTAAGGGTCTGATCTGGCCGAGAGAGGTCATGGAATTCACTGAAGTAGAACTAGGTTTAAGGACTACACATTTTAAAGTCTGATTACAGGCAGAAAAATTATGTGTTTCCTTATCCAACAGACCTACTCTCAGTAAGGCAAACGAGGATCACAAGATGACAATTTCAAATATGCTTCTGAATATAATCTTGTCCTGCAGTGAGGAGACTTAAAGTAAGCAGCTACTAAATGCTTACCCCATCCAACTCCATAGTAATATAAGTGCTTGCTTTCTTCTGACCCAAATACTTTGATCACCATACTGTAGAGATGAAATCCTTCCACCAGCATCCATGCGAAAGCACTCAGGAAGAAAAAGTGAAGGAGAATGGCCAAGATCTTGCAAGGCATCTAAATTGAGAAAAAAAATTCATACATTACTTCTTTGTGATACAGTCACATTGGTTTTTCAATTTTTATTTAATTTCTAATATACATTTACATGCTAAATAATTGAAGTAAAGCAGTCTTAAAAACAAAGCATTTTCTACAGCATTTTCAAATAGCTTCAAATCCCCTTACCTCTAAAATAACCAGAAAAACAAACAACATTGCCAAACAGGATGTGGAAATCCAAATGTGTTATTTATTTATAACAGTAGGAGCAATACTACTACTAAAGACTACAAAATATTTAAGAATTCAAAACTGAAGTGTCCACACCCAGTTGCTGAGCCTGTATAAGTACAAGAGTCAAAGAAGTGGAGCACAAACATTGTCCTGTACCCTGCTCCCTGCTCTGTGATGGTAAAACACCCAGCAGAGTTCATACCTCATTTTATATGAAGAACCAGTAGAAAGTCAGTGGATTAGTTAAACTTGAGCAAAACACAGAAATTTTACAGGGTCCCATGTTGAACCTGCTTGTTACTTATACTTTGCCATGTGGCTTTCCTACTTTGCTGTTCTTTACACCAAAAATAGGATAACACACAAATTAAATTGGGTTGTATTTCAGTGTCTGTCTGTCCGGCTTAGAAATTTTGCAAAAACTTCATACACGCCCCCATCAGCAACAGTAATACAAGCATTTAAAAAGTTATAGTCAAGTATCTTTGCCTCTTGAGTCCTAATTGCTCCAATTTCCCCACCTGTTTGAGGTCTCAGTTCCCCACAGTCTGAGGTACCAGCTGTATAGGAAATCAAATTTGACAAGAACACATTGAGCAATTAAGACAAAGCACTGGAAGTCTTCTCTGTGGAGTGTTTACAAACAATTCCAATGCTCCTTGCTAGTCTTTTATTCACCATATGCTATCAGGATTTTGGAAACAGGAGAGTTTAAGCAACAGAAAAACACCATCTAGAAAGTGAGCTCACCTGGTGCAAACTGGACCACCTGTTTCAGTTTAAACTATAACATGCTCTGCAGTGAAACAAACGCTGCCCCAGAAGAGAGGAATGCCATGACTAAGGCAATGCAGCAAGAAGTGAAAACAGCCCTTTGAGTGCTGCTCACACCTCAGTGCTTAT
Source organism: Acropternis orthonyx (assembly GCA_035583155.1). Taxonomy (NCBI): domain Eukaryota; kingdom Metazoa; phylum Chordata; class Aves; order Passeriformes; family Rhinocryptidae; genus Acropternis; species Acropternis orthonyx. The sequence continues at coordinate 14,355,104 of JAWWEU010000037.1, read as the reverse complement.
GGCCCACTGTGGGCTAAGGGAAATACACTCTGGGCTTGAGACCTGGCTTTTCCTTAAGTTGCTTTTCTAAGAGAACTTAACATTTTTCTCTAAGCCTCCTGTCAGCCTGGCTTATGAAAACAGGAAAACCAAATCCTTTCTTCTTTCCCACTCCTCCCGTACTCACAGCATTTGCCTTTCCCCACTAATTGCTTTTTGAGGGTGTCTCACCACAAGTGTCTTCGCTCATCACACAGTAATTGAACAGATGTGACTGCAGTGATCTTGCCACAAGATAACCTTGTTTGGTTTGCCTGCAGTGAGGGCACACTTTAAACACACTCTTGGAACGATTCCCAGCCATATCTCAGGTTTGCATCTTGTAGCGTGCTGATGATGGACCTTCTGCTCTGTAGCTGTACCACCCCTTCTGGGACACCGACAGAATTTCAGAGGGATGTTTGCATCCAGGCCATGGAAATGGTAAGACTTTTCCCTTCCTCAGCTGGACAGGTCACAGTAAGGTGGAGTCTGTGTGCTGAGGAAGCACTACCAGTAGGAACCAGTTTGCTGCCACAGATGTTAATCATTAGATCCCTCTGTGGTTTAGCTGCCCTGTGCTGGCATTTTATTCTTTCTGTTGATGATTTGGGATTTTGTAAGCTAATGAAAATGAAAATGTTGGGACTCAATAGTATAATGAAAATTGATGCTTTCCTGTGTATTCTCACTCATCTGGTTCTGTGCTAGTGCAAGGACATTCTAATGCAAATCCAATGTGACTACATGTATTCAAAAGCAATAAATTTGGGTTTAATTCACATAAGTGAGGTCTGTATGTGGTTTAGTATTTTGCAAAGTTCAGTGACATATTATTAAACCAGATTAGCTTATTGACAAAAACTGTAAAAGCCTTTCCAGTTAATCATAAGGCTATAAAATCCATTTTAATGCCTTTTGATTTCTACCAGAAGATTAATCCACAAAAACACAAATGCTACATAAAGCTGACTTACAAGCTACTTCTGTCAAATGGATACTTTCCAAGTTTTGAGTAGCCAAACAATATAAATCACAAAACAGCAGAAAAACAAAACACAGTGAAGCAGCAGGAGGCTGGTCTGTATGCAATTCTGTATAATACTTAGGTGCAGATTAGTACCTAAAATCCATAGCAAAGTTGCTACTCGTTCTGGTTTTGTGCCTTAATGATGGCTTGGAAGTTACTCTTAAATGACAAAATTTCCTTCTTGAAAAAGCACTGAAAAGCTGAGCCTTTATGTACTAAACCCAAGTACATCTCCTCTGCTGTATCATATGATGCCCCCTACTTTTAGCAGAATACTTATAAAAAGGCAGATCTCATTACTGTTACTCTTACAGCTGAGTCCTTGTGAGCCCAGCCAGAAGCATGGTCTATCATACTGTAGTTGTTGAGAAAGTAAAGCAAACTCTCAGAAAGACCTCTCAGAAAATATTAGTCATTAGTCAGAGGACAGTCTTAAAACAGGCAGGTAAATTTATGCATATATCTTCCAAAAAAAAGCAGCTAATTTCATCTCTCCATTTTGAAGTGTTTTCAGCAATGCCATCCAGGACCACTGAGTGAGAAGCAGCTCAATACACTGACCCACAACTGCAAATAGTAGACACGTTAAATTTTCTGATAGTGCTGGAAAACCACAGTGCTGCCTAACACCTTATACTTCAATTTCCATTTCCCTATGTTTAAATAACACTTCAGCTTTCCCAACAAACACGCTTAGGCTTTTGAAAGGCTTTGGTAGCCTAAAGAAATGTTGATAGTTAATTATTTTCGAACACTTGCTGCAGCTTGGGAATCTGTTAAAGGAATGGTGCTCTCTAGTCTATAGCAGAGAGCAAGTGACTAAGACTGCAAACCTCTCTGAAGAAATAAATCCATCTATTGCTGAAAGTCTACAGGAAGTCATCAGACTGGCATGGGGATAGCAAAGATATCTTAGGGACTTGGCAGTATAGAAGGAAAATGCTGTATGCAGAGATATTTGCTTTTTCTAGAAGAAAGACATCCTGGTTTTGGGAGTAATTACCTTCCTGGAATATGCCATGATCATTTAAGACTCCTGTTTTAGCACTACTGATGTTAGGTATCAATGACCAGCTTTTTTAAATAAAGAAATGAATTGGGTATATTGCAAAGATCAAAGTCCTGTTTGTGAAAATAGAGTTTCATGGTAGAAATCAGTCTTACTCTACAAAAGGAAACTTGCTGGAGTATAAACTGTAAATTATTAAATTAGACATCTAAAATTACCAGGGGAATGCTGTACTCCATATCTGGAATGACAAACTGTATGTCCCTGGAGTCAGAGATGGGAAAAGGATGGAGAGGCTCAAAGCAGTCATGCAAGAAAGTGATGCCAGCTCAGCGCCTGATTTTCCGAGACCATTCCCTGTCGCACTTCATTGCCTCAAGCAAGGGGGTAACACACAGGGGTAGCACTGGTCCTCTCAAACAAGGGCACTTCCAAACTGCTTAGCACTGATGCACCCAGCTCTGGCAGAAGCAGAAGATTGCAAATTCACACCTTCTAGTGTAAATACTGCCTCCTTCTTTTTGTAAATGACAATTTAGCAGTTCAATTAAAGCTGCAATTAAAGGTATTAAAACTGCTGTCAAAGCTAGTGAGAACAGAGCATGGAGTAGGTAAGGACATGAGACTAATAAAAGGATGAATCACAACCCCCCTGATCCCAAAAGACTAAAATGATAAAAATAAAAGCACAGCAGACAGTATTTACATCACATTTTTCGACTTTAAGATCTTTAAAGTGTTATGCTATACAATTACTGCTGTTAGAGTGGAGGTGAGGCTGAAATATCCATGGATTCTGTGAAGCATTTCACTTCACAAAGCCTGTGGTGTAAAAAAACAGGTCTTGCTTTCTGTGTGCTACTGCTTCAATTTAACTCAAGTAAGTTTTGAATAGGTTTAAGAGAAAATATGCACCTATTAAACTGCAACTTCAATCCATGTGAGCATTTCACAAGCTTGACTGAACAAGCAAGACATCTGTGTGTGAACAAGGCACATTATAAATGTAGGTGGACACTGGGGGACAGATCTCTGGAGAACACGAGCTCTTCCTGCATTCAGCCAAAATCAGGAAACACAACTAGTATTTCACAGTATTTTAAAAGACTGAGGTGACACTGGCCTTGATAAGGTGTAAAGAGGCTTTCACACACTATCTGAAGTGACTCAGCTGGATCGGCTGAAAATCTGGAATGGATGAAAAGTGAAAAACTGTGAGAATAAGACACACTGTTAGGCTGAGTGAACCTTTTACTGCCCTCAAGCCTGTGTCCTTTCAGCAGGGTTTTAGCTCTACACTTAGAGAGGACTATTTTCATGCCTGGTTCCACTGCCTTCGGTTTCAAGTTATCTTTTGCTGCTCTCCACTGTCTCCATTTAATTTTCCTTCGAAACCATTCCCTACCGTTTTCTCCCTTGCACATTGTCTTACTCATTCAGGATCCACCTGAATGTTAAACAGCAAGAATATGAACTTATCTTTACAAAGTGCTTTTAGATCCTCAGGTAATAATAGCCTATGCAAAACCAGGCATTATTGTTATTTATAAACTTAACAGATTGTCAAGGGGCCCCATTTGAGCTGAATATAAATGTAGGTAGCTGTTGTATTGGCAAAATGAAGACTGTGCAAGCCTCATATTTACTTGTACTGAGAATAACTGGGGGAGTGGGGGGGGAGGGAAAGATTAATAGAAGCCACTCACTGCTTCTGAAAGGTAATATGGAACAACAGCTGGGCACCAAACTAGCCAAGTTTTGATCATTACAAAAACAGAGCACAATGGAAGTTTATTGTAAACTTAGGTTTTGTTTCTGCTTTTCAGGTGGGACTTTCCATCAACAGACTTTCTGTTACTTTGAATTGCATTTTTTAAACATAACAGTGGAAAGAAATTGGTTTCACTGGTGTGTAATACTGTTAACTTGGCCTATTTGTCTTAATCAAACACAGCTGTTTTAGATGCCAGTTTTAATGGTTTGGATCCTGGTACTCTGCATAAGGAATTCCCGCCTGTAGTAGGAGATCCATAAAATCAATCTGTAATTTCAAGTTCCAATCTATGTGATCAGGCAGAAAAAAGCCTATACATTCATAGAGCTTAAGCACCATGAAAGCACTATGAAGGTGTTTGTTGTTGCTTCAGTAGCTGCCTTAGATGGCCACACACGTATATACATGTTTTACAGTATTTTGGATTAAACTCTTACACAGTGATACTAAATGCTTTCGGCCTCCTCTGGCTAATTAAACAATAGCCACTTTACCTTTGTTAATAAGACAAATTCTACTTAAATATCATCTAAATCTACAGAGTAGAGATCATCATCAATAAACCTGCTATCCAGAAAAACAGTGTATTCCACCACACAAACAAAACTTTATGAGCAAAAAAACAAAGACCTTCTGTTTTGCTCTCCAAGAAAGCAGAAGAAATTGCCAAAGCTCAACCAGGGAGGTCATTACCTTCCTTCAAGAATCAGGTGACTTTATAATGTGGGGAAAAGGAAGGAAAAAAGGCAAGAATGTACCAGAGCAGAGGGTAGGCATTTTTTTGGATAAGGCATGTCAAAAATAGGAGATCTCACATGGAAGACACTTCCTTGTATGTGACACGTGACATGCATTCCTCACAAAACCCACAGTCATTCCTCTTAGGACTTACAGTTCCAGGGCTGAACTGAAAGCTGGTGAGAAGCAGGATCTGAGCCACCAAGACAGCAAAGGACAGATTGGCATGGATGTGATAGCGCTGGTTGCGGATGGTGCTGACAGACCTGGCAGAAGACAGAAATACACCTGCATAAAACAGCATTCCAAGAAGCACAAATACATTTATGATTTATCAGCAAGCATTTTGATTGACTTTTGGTTGTGGGTTTTGGCTTTGATGTCTTTTGAGCTCTCCTTCCACCAGGATGGAGTGGTACCTGAGTGATATTTGATATTCTTTGATATTCTGCTGCTGTCCTAAAGGCAGTAGAAAGATTGATTTGCACATGACCAAGCTCTGCTGATGACTAATGACAGAATATTAGCAAAGGGGTCGATCCTGAATGGTGCTGTGCTGTCGAGAAGGTCAGACTTGCAACTCACAAAAAGCACACTGCACCTTGCACCATTCAGCCCACACTGTGTCACAAAACTCCTAGATTTATTTTGCTGGTATTTGCCTGTATGAGACATAAGGGAACATGAAATGGCCTTGGTAACAATTTTGATTGATATTATTATCCGCTTCTGAGCGCAGGAACTACAGTTCCGTATACAGATGGGCGGTGCCTATCTTGACAGAGACCTGACAGCGATTACAACATCATTTGAACATATCTCCCTTGGCTTTGCTAAAACCAGCTGGAAACCTGACAAGAACATGCTTTCCTGGAAGTCTTCTGACCTCGTGTTTCTGTTCTCATCCAGAAATAGGAAACAGAAAACAAAAACATTGATCTGAGCATCTCAGGCCTGTGGTACAGTTTCGTCCTTCTCTTTAAAAAGCAAACAGTACTGGTGATAACAGGTTTCCTATTTCAATCCATGCTGCCCGCCAGTCCCTACCAGCAGTTTTAAACACCTCAGGACACCTGGGCTGCTGGTGGTGGGAATTGTTGTGTGTTTCCTCCACTCCACTGCACACACTCCCATCCCTTTGCTGTGTCACACTGGATGGGGACGACTTTTGAAGCCACTGGTGACACACCACGTGTGTCCCTGCATGGGGTGACATGGACTGGACGATGCAGACAATGGTTGTGTCAGACCTGCTCTTCCCGCGCTGCTGTAGCTGGTGCTCCATTGGGAGGGAACGAAGAGGGAAATGACGAGAAGTATCTGTGTCCTAAAAGCAATCCAAAAAGACAGGATACGCTGCCTGGTGCCAATGGCTCTCTATTAAGGAGCTCCATGTAGTCACAGAGGGGAACACTGTTACCCAGAAGGCGAGCAGGACAGCCTGCCCTCCCGAGAACCGGCCGTCACTGCCGGTACGCGCAGCAGAACTTGCCAGATTCTTCCCCGCTTACGTTATGGTCATCTAACACCACATTGCAAAATTTCACTTCAGCTGTTTAATGAGACCCTGCTCGCCAGTGAAAACCTAATCAAATTATTTTTGACTGGCAGTTTGAGGGATCCTGCACGTAGGTGGGGTGCTTTAACCCTGTGACAGTCAGCTGGCCCCAAGCTCTCTTCCAAGTCTTCTGTTTGCCTTCAGTTTCTTGAGGAGTTTTCAGCCCTGCTGCAGCAACACCACCTCCTTTCTAAACACTGTAACATCCAATTTTGCACTCAGACAAAAATGGAGCAGATCATTCCCCTCAGCCTAAACATGCCAACAGGGCAATGCCAGATAGGCAGGCATTGGAGTTATTTAGAGTGGATTTTGCCACACATTAGGCACTTAATCCAAATATGACCAACACAGATCTTGAGGCTTGGAAATAATACGGGGTTTGGAACAAACAAACATTGCAATCAGTTTACTGGTTCTCAGCAAGTGCTTTTCCCCAGAAACTGGCCTCTTAACAGGATGTCCAAAGTACATTCTTAAGCACAGAAATAAAAAAATTGAACTCTTGAGTAGGAAGACTATGGTTTAGTGTGTGAAAGGAGGCAAGAAACCCATTCTTTGCTGCACTCCCAATCTGCTGTGCATTCTCAGACAAGTTGATTCACCCTTCGTCAGGTTTTCTATTTTTTTATTTAGAAACAAACCTCTGTGAAACCGTCTTTCTTGGAAATGTTTGTATCAAGGCCAGCTGGGCCTCAAACTCAGTTGTCACTACTGGAACATAAACAGGCATAAAGACCCTGAGTGCTCTGTGGGAGAAACATTCCAGTGCAGAGAGCCCTCGAAGGGGCTGTCCTGTTATGGGCAGAGGGCTGCAGAGATCCAGAGGTTTTAAACATAAGCCATGGAGTGAGTTTCACACTGCTTACAGTGTCTTTCATCCCACTAAAGCAACACATTAGAGAACCAGTCTAATGGAGAACAGCAAGATACTTGAAAATAAATGTGGGTTGTATGATGTAATTGTGTACAAGTTGCATGAAACAAAAGGCAGGCAGCTAATGTTGACTGAGACTTCCTTTCTGGGCATTCCTTTATAAACACACTGCCTTACAGACCGAGACAGCTGAAAAGCAGAAAGAAGTACTGACTGTACGTTCCAAGTAATCCAAAGATGTGTGTGAGGCGGGCAGAGGGGGTGATCCCACAGTCCTTGCTCATCTTGTACTTGCTGTGAGCTCAGACCAAGCCATCCTACAGCCTCCTTGCAAGATTCCTGAACTACAGCAAGGCGTGGAGAGTTTTAAAAAAAAATCTAAAAATCCCTCACAGGATGGAAATAACTTGCTATATAAAGACCACCCTATTTGGGGAAATGAAGGCAATTTAGACATAACCAACCAACTGTTACAAATACCTGTGCAGAATCCAATTAAGGAGGGTTGTAGAATTAATAGCCTTTGTTTTATCCTGAGCACCTGAAATGCACTGCTTCCCTTTCTGCATGATAGCTGCTCAGCAGGTATTAAGTTAAAATTACTCACGACAATATAGCAAATGTGACGAGTGTGATCGTCAAGCAGAAGATGGACAGAGCGCAGCCAATGTAAGTGATGGAGGAGAGGGCCACCTGGTGTCCTCTTGCTAGCTGTACACAAAGAAAAAAACACGAAATAAAACTATTAATTGATTTATCACCCTGCAGAACCACGGGCCAGCCCCCAGCACATCGCGTTTCCTCCTCCAGCCATTCGGGTACAAGCTGATGTTCAGAGTCATTCCCTGCTGTGGCTTGTGGGGGAAACGAGGAGCCAACTCCAAACTCAGCGGCACAGCCAGGGCATCCACATGCCCGTGGCATTCAGCTCCCTCTTTTATTTCCTAAACCAGTATTTCCTCAGCACAAGCTGTGGTTTCTCTGCCGCTGAGGTGCCGTCCAGCCTGAGATCGGAGCAGTTTACTGGGCTCACAAACAGTGTCAGCGGTGGGATCTGTCACAGCTCGCAGGGCCCTTCGCTAATGCTCCCACACTGCGCTAATTTACATCATTGTGCAAATACCAGAAGTGCTTCACAGCAGTGAGGACTGACAAGCCCAGAGAAGCCATAAATCACAGGCCATTTATAGTCCACTCGTTTTGTTTAATGTGTCGTGTGTTCAGTGCCTGTTGAAGGAGCTGGACTGGCATCTACAGAATGGAAAACCCCAGAAAAGACCCAGCATGAGCAGCTGGAGTGTAAACCTCTCAGCCTCTGTTTTTATCTACAGGCACCATTTGTAGAAGTAATTCAATTTTCATGAACATTTAAACTGTAACTCCACAGTGCTCTCCACTAGGATCCACGTTAAACCTGGATAGAGTCAATGCAGGAGGGACAGTGTGGTTTGGCCGTTCATCCTAAATTAATCAGAGAGCATGTTTTAATTTTCCATGCAAGTTCTCATAAAAGAATGACAAAAAAAGCCACACCCAACAAAGGGAGCCAGGAAGTATTAATATATAATAAGTAGAACAGAGCTAGGCAGGAAAAGGTTTTCTCATCTCAGAAGAATTTTCAAACATTTTTCCTACTTGAATTTGGATAGAGTTGACATTTTCATAAACTGGTGAAAAAAAACCCTAGTCAATCAAAAAGTTTTAGTTTTGATGCTTGAAATAATATGTTTTTATTTTAATCTCTACTCACTATAAATTAAATTCATAGCTGAAAACTTATTCAAACTATTTACTTATTATAAAAAATACTGAAAGGAACAATAACTTTTCCAACTTTTTTTACAGTAACTTTTATCTAATAAAAACTAATCCTTTCTCACATGTTTGGGATTTTCTATTGTTTTCCACACACACAATAAAATTTCCCTCCCAAACAAAGTATTTCATTAGAGATTATCAAACCCAAGCATTCTCACCAATAAACTTCCCAATAAAATTCCTTTTAAAGGAGTGAAATAACATGCTATGTGGTTATGAGAAAACAGAAATACAGACAAAAAGATGTGTTGTGGATGTACATTTTTCTTCTAATTGTCTGCCAACAGTACCAGTTCCCATACAGTAAGTTTTACAACAGAGTAACTTGTGGCTCGCTCAGCAATCTGAGAGCTATTAAGGGATGCAGCAGCAGCACTGAAAGACAACTGTTGCTATGGTATTACAGTTCTGGGGAAATATGATGCAGCTCTTGAGTGTTTTTTTCTCTTTCAGCCAAAGGCACATTTCTTTTCCCTGACTCGGACAGCATCATTTAAAGAAACAAAAGAGTTCTGTGTGCTGGACCATCTTAAAAGCTCCATCTAATGCCTACAGAAGAGATCCTATCATCCCTCATTCCCCAGAGAAGCCATGTACAGCCATCCTTCACAGAATATTCCTGAAATAGGAATAACCTCTGTGGTAAATTGGGCAGTTTAGAAGTGATTTCCTCATCAGGGATATTGACGTCCAAAAAGCATGGACCTTATTTCCTGATATCTCCGACGCACATCCTTTTCTCTGATTACAGGTGGTTTGTAATTCTGCAGAAGGAGGAGGGGAGCAGAGGAAGCTTTTACAGCTTTGAGTCACTCTGAAATCAGTATTTCTCAGCAGTTCAAAGTTTTACTGCACTCCTTTCACTCCTAAACTCCTGCAGCCAGAAAATGTTCCCTAGAGAGGCCAGAGCTCAGTTCTCATTTAGGTTTGCAGTGATCTATCGGTGTTTGCACTGGCAGAGGAACTGCAAAGGGAAGGGGATGTCTACTATCTCATACAAATACAGAAGATACAGAGGAGTAAGCCAGTGGAAATTGGCAAAAATCACAGAATCATAGAATGGCCTGGTTGGAACAGACCTTAATGATCATCCTGTCATGGTCAGGGACACCTTCCACTATCCCAGGTTGCTCAAAGCCCCATCCAACCTGGCCTTGAACACTTCCAGAGACAGACCAGCCACAACTTCTCTGGGCAGCCTGTGTCAGGGCCTCCCCACCCTCACAGGGAAGTATTTCTTCCTAATATCTAATTTAAATCTACTCTCTTTCAGTTTGAATCCATTTTCCCCTTGTCCTGTCACTACATGCCCTTGTAAATAGTCTCTCTCCATCTTTCTTGTAGCCCCTTCAGGTACTGGAATGCCTCAATTAGGTCACCCTGGAGCCTTCTCCAGGCTGAACAATCCCAGTTCTCTCAGCCTTTCCTCATAGGAGAGGTGCTTCATCCTTCTAAAATCAGTCTTTGCTTTTTTCCATAGTAATCCAAGAGAAGATGGCAATCACACAGAGACACCTTTTACTCACTAATTTCTATCAAAACTAACATGCCTCTGAGACAGTCTTTCTCTGGGTTTTAGCTCAGTGTTCCTCCAGAAACGCCTGCAGGGCAAGACAAGATGTGAATCAAGTTCTCCCAGATGCAGTCTGTACTACTTAGAAGGGGAAAAGGGAAAAAAAATCTCTTACGATAAAATGTAGAAGATTTACTGAAACCTAAAATAACCTACACAGGCCGCTGCATCTATGAACTGGAAATTGCTCCTGCTCTGCTAAACACAACCAGAATCTGATGACGCTTTAAGAATGATGCTCTTAATTCAATAACCACATAAATCTGGTAGCAGCTACTTCAAAAGCAACATTGCTGCAGTTCACCTTTTCATCTTGCCTAGTGCGAGGGACAGAAAGCCTGTAGTTAGCTTTGAACCTTTTTTCTATCATTATTAAGGAACCAGAGGAGCCTGAGAACAGCTGTGAGGTTGGAGGGGTGCAAGAGAGGGTCCCTGTTCACAGCAGCTGGTGAAACCAGCTCCTTTCTGTGGATAACATGAACTGCAGGGGGAAGGAGACAGCAGGAAAAGAAGGCCTGGAATTATTTCCAGGGTGTGCAGCCTCATTTCAGGGATATCATGCAGGAAAGAAGAGAACTTGTATTTAAGATATCAGATCTTTACTAATTTCCCACAACCCAGCTGGATGTGGTGTGTTACCATTGTAAGGGATAACAAGCAGCAGTTTGTTAGAAGTACCTGGACTGTCAAAGCATTGTGCATCATCAGTTAAGAAACCATTTCCTATAAATTCCAATGCTCTGATGTGGGCTGATTTCATCTTACCTCAGCTTGTCTTTTTGAAAGTTTTCAGACTTCCTGCATGATGTGGAATATAAAACAGTGATTTGGGATGATCTTGCAGGCAGCACAAAAATGCTGATCAGGCTGTAATGTTATTATTAAAGAAAATAGCACTAAAAAGTACCAAATAAAACATTGAGTAATCTGTGAAGTAGTCCCATGAGCCTGATTCTCATACATGGCCCAATCTACATTAAATTATTCTTTTTTTCTAGAAGGTTTTGCTTCCTTGGCTTTATACGGTCATTCTCTTCCTCTGCAGCAAGCTGAAAAGCCAGGAAACGAGCTCATACGGCCATGAGTGTTAGTAATCACAAACACTACAAGACAGATGTTTCTTAGTTTCAGCTTTGACAAAGTCAAATCAAACACTCCCACCCTTTTAGTTTAGGCTGTAACACCCTTTACCTTGCAAGTGTTGCTAACAGCGTGGGCAAAGAGCTGGCGCTTTCAGTTAGATCCACCCATCTGTGGTATTACAGTCTATTGTCTCAGCCTTGTTCTCCCTCGTAAAAGAAGTTCCTACATTGCTCAACACTTTTATTTTGGAAACTCACAAGCAATCGGATGGCCTGAGAAATGATCCTGGAAAGATACCACTTCAGACTCCAAATATGTATTTTTCATTTATGCTGCTGTTCATAACAAAACAAAACAAAAAAGAGCGACATCTAATGCCTCTCTTTCAACAGAGCTGCACAGGAAGATGAAAATATATTATTATAATGGCATGGTTCTTTTCATCTCTGGTGTAGCTGGAAAAGGTCAGTTCAGGCTGAAAGATTATTCAATAGGCTCTACAAAAAAAACCTACTGATCTGTATCTAGAACAGAAAACCTATTTGTGCATGTAAAGCTAATGAGTGACTGTATATACAACACAGCACAACAACCCATTGCCAACGTAGATGGGCTACAGGAACACAACCCAGGGGCTGGTCAGCTCAGAGCATCGTCTGGGCTCTCTGCTCAGTGTGCTCTTCCTTTGTGTGACATTTGCACTCCCGACCCTTTTCCTCATTCTTCACCTCTCAGGCAGTTGGTCACACCTTTTCTATTTTGCAAAGGGTGTACTTTTGGCTTTCTCCAGAGAAAGGGATATTTTGGAGAAGTATTAACCTGGAATTTTCTTCTTTACATACTGCAAAACATCCCTCTGTGTCTGCCTTTAAAAGCAACACATCAGACAAAGGGCTGAGTTCAGATGCTTAAACCAAAGTTTATCACAGCTGATCCTGAAAGAATTTTCTCTATACAAAATTGCAGCTTGACCATTAAGACACTAAAAGCAGTAATTTCACTGTCTAAACTACTTTTGAAATCTCCTTTCTGTAAAAGCAATTCATCTTCTTCTAGAAAAAGACGAGTTCTTGAACCAAAAAAATGTTTTATGGCCTTAAAAACGAGTCCTGCAAGCTAAGGACTATATCACACCTCTCATTCGTATTTTAGTGTTACTGGTAGAACCCAGAATATGATCTTTGCATGTGCTTCTATACTGTATACATGTTATGAAACCAAAATTATTTATTCACTGGTGGAAATGTAACACATTTAAAGACATAAGCAAAAATTGTATTTTGTTCAAAGTCCAAACAAAAGAGCTAGTTATATTTTGGTGTCCCTTTTGGTCAGCTTTCCATCTCACAGAAGAATTCCCACCATGAAGTTACAACCACGGGGGGGTTTCACCCCATTTATAGCTCTGACAGCTCTGCCATGAGCCAACCAGCTGCTGGCCTGGGCTGAAATCCCCTCTCAGACCCTTCTGCAAAGGCTAAACAATCTCTTATAAGACATTTCTTGGGGGTAGGAAAGGGAGGGGGAGATTTGGGTGAAAAATTAAGGCTCAGCCAACACTATTGAAGCTGCACCTTTAGAATGCAATCTGAATCCAATTAAGAAAAGGATGAATAATTAACTTTGGCAGCCTGAGTGTCTCAGAGACATTAAAACACTGGCCTTGGCTGATGAAGCTAATGGTCTTAATTGCCTCCAGAAAAGCTGCTGAAATTCAATTTCAGTCCAGAGAGGCCTTTATTTATATATCAAATAATAACAAAAATACAAGTCTCTGTTTTCCTTCAGCTTGCCAAGCAGCTTGTTAGGTACATAACATTATGTTTTTTTCAAGTTAACATCTATGTTGAGTTCAGGGGGCTCAGTCTACTCCCTGAGACCACAAAAAATTAATGGCACTGCACAAATCACTACTCACAGAAAGGAAACTTGATGCAGAAACTTCTTTTCTCAAATCCCAGTGTATCAGATACTGCAAGTTTAAGAGAAAAGGGCTCTGAGAGTCACACTTTGCAGCGCAATCATCTTTATCAGCCTTTTCCAGCAGAATTGCTTTTGAATTCCCATTGTCTATTAACTCCACAACTCCTAGGGATCTGCAGTAAAGTGCTGTGAAGGGTCTTTTCAGGATTTAAGGCACATTTTCCTCCAGCCAGCCCAGTCTGGTGCTGCTTATTTAAAACTTTTCACTATGACGTGAAAAATACAGAATTTCCCAAATACCTCTGCCAAGATATTAATTAGTATTTTTAAAAGCCCACATCATTTTTTAAAGTAGTTCTGAGCAAGACATCATCAAACAGTAGGCAATCTGCTCATTACAAATCTCGCACAGCAAGTTCTTAGTTCAAATGAAGCTTGAAGGAAGCATGGCAGGGAGGAAGGGCTCGAGCTGTGAAGCAGTATCAGATTATAATAAAGTTTGGGAATCAGAAAAGCAGATATTTTCAAGTTCTTCTTCGTATCTGTTAGTGCAACACAAAGCAGGGTGTTTTTCTGCCTTCGTCACGGGCCTAAGGCTTGCAGTGTTTCTCAAGCAATGTTAAACACTGTATTTGCAGCAGATTAACCCCTGTGAAAATAAAGGAGCTGCTTCTGCCCGTACATCTAAGACCTGTACATCTGTTCTTCACCTTCTGTTCCAGCAAGAGCAGGCTCACCCTGTTCTTCAGTTAACAGCCAACACCAAGTCCATCAGAGAGAGCTCTGAGAAGGATCAAACGCAGCAGGGTCCCAGCAGGCTCTTGGAGGCAGAAAAACGATGGTCTCTTGCCAGATAAAGAGCAGTGGAGGATAATTAAATACCCAGCTCCCAATAAAGTTCAATAAAAATAGATACATCTACCTCTGTTTCCTCAGGTGTGGGTTTTGATTCAGAAGGGTCCGTTTGGACTCAGGACTGTGGATAAGTGAGCCTTGCAGCTCCTGTACCCAGCTCTGAACTGTCCCCACACCACATTCTGGGGAGAAAGGGCATGAAAAGGCCAATACAGGAGACAGACTGAACTAAAGAGTACAGAATAACTAAATTTAAAGATATTCAGCACAGAACAGTGATGCATAAAGGTGCAGCATCGGAACGCTTTTATACTGCATGGGGAAATCCTTTAGTCAGGAAGAAGAACCAGCTGCCAAGTGGCTCAGTGTTTTCATTTCCACCATGGAAAGGAAGTCTGTGTTATTTTGCTAAGTATTCTGATGAAAGTAGAGTATTTTATTATGCTTCTCAAACAAAGAAGTTCTTTTGACCATTATAGCACTCTTAAATATTTTTGCTTTTCCAAAATAAAAAGTCATTTTTGTTCTCCTCTGCTGAGTGAAATTCAGTAACTGCCAAATAATTCTCTAAGGAATTTGAGGGGTTTAGTATCCTGCAGCACTAGTCCAACTTTTTACATGTGATTCTATGGGATTAAAGACAAGAAAGTCTCCTATTTCCTCCCATCAAAATCAAGGGAGCTGTCACTGGCATAGGAGTGGAACAGCAAAAGAATGAACAGTGCCCTGAGTTAAAAATCAAGACTAGTGCTCAAGAAAGACGAGCATGGGTATAGCAAGGACAAAAGAAATATGATGCACAATCAAACTCTGAACAAATAAGAGAGAAGTGCTCCTCCACGGGGACAACTTCCACTGCAAGAAAATGGAGAGGGAAGTGGAGGGAGTGAGAAAGAGCAAAGAACGTTTTACAAAGCAATACCAGAATAAACACACAGGCTGATTTATCTTTGTTCATCTGATGGGTAAGGGCTGTCTGAACTGTCTGTAGAGATCTCTTCAGCTAAACAAACTGTCAATGGTAATAAACAAGGACCAAAAAAAAAAAATAAATAAATAAAAATGCCTATCCAGTTTTTAAATATGCAACACAAAAGAAAAATTACTGGACTAAGGCATTATTCTTTGTATGTTGCCAGCAATGAAAAGCATGCTGAGAAAAGTAATTATATTAAAATTACAAAACAGCAGAAATCAGGGAATGCCACATTATTTCCATTTCATTGTCCTATTAGAGTATGTAGCTGACTGAAAATTTTGAGAAAAAATGTTATCACTTGAGACTGCTATCTTATTGCACCCAGAGTGCAGTGTTTGATTAACTACAGCAATATTAGACTTAGGAAACAATGCTCCAAACTTATAAATTACACACCTATCCCCCATATTTTTAAAGCATTTCACAATATTAGGACATTTTCAAAACAGCCTGTATAAACACGAATTGATACACTTTGTTCTCAGTCAGCCACACGTTATCAAAACTTGCTGTCAAACTCAGCTGTAACAGTGAAAAATAAAATAAAAACACACACATTGCCCCAAAGAAAAATTTGGGATATCTTTCTTTTTGCAAATAGAACCTCAAAGCTCAATCCTCAGACCTTTTCAAAATCCTGGGCTCCCCAAAGATCCTAAAGAGGAGTTGTCTCTATAGCTCCAGCTGCAAGATCAAATGTTTTTAAATATTATTCCCTTTATAAATATTACTCTGCTTTCAAGCCTGTTGGTGAGTAGCTTGTACTATATTGATTGATCCTCTCTACTGAATTATGAACAGGAGCAACAAATGGGATAAATCCCAAAGTCATTTCTAGCTTTACAAATGCAGAAAATGCGTTCAACACCCCAAACAATTTCTACCACAGATTGTATGACACTATTACTTCACTGTAAATGTCCATCCACATGTGAACTTTACAGTAGTAATTTTTATACTCTCACAGTTGGAAGAGACAGAAAGAGGAAAAAACCAGGGGGAAAGAACAACTTAAGAGAATGGTCTGGGAGTCATAAATAATTCAGTTGTGTCTTGCATTGGTCTGCTGAGGGAGGGGAACCCAAGTTTCAAGCTCTGTTTTCTGTGGGAGACAATGATTCCCCTTTAAAAGGATTTTTGAACTCTGGGTCCTCAGGTGTCCACCATCCTTTTGCTGAAATGACATTTATGTGGCAGATGGTACAAATAGCCTGGCATGCCTTGTAGTTGGATCACTGTAAAAATAAAAACTGCCAGATGGCTGGCATGTTTCTTGGCAGGAGCATAGGGCCCCACTGAGTGATGAGGGGAAGTAAAGCTGCCCAAAATGAACTAATAGCATCCGACTTTTCTTTGAAGTGCTTTTGAAATGCAGCTTACTCGGAGTTGGGTTTCATTCCTGCTGTCTAGGAAGCACCTTGAGCCATCCCTCTGTCTGCGTGTACCAGAGGAGTGTTGCTCATGCCTCTCCTCCCCATGTCACCTGTCCCTCCTGCCTCAGGAATGGGACTCCTCCACCAGCCTTTCCCCTCCATCCAGAGGTTCCAGCAGGTGCTGGATGCAGGAGGTGGTGTTGCAGGTTGAGATGTCCCCAAGCTCTGTGTCTCATCTCCCATCCTCTGCTGCTCCTGTGCAGGTTCAGGCACAGCAGAAGACCATTGTACCATGGTGCTACAAGAAAACCACCACCGGGAGCACATCACCCAGGGGCTCTTCTGCTTGGGCTTTCTCCAGAAGCAGCAGACATAAACCAGTGTAAACACGTCAAACTAAATGGATTATTTATTTTTCCTGCCACAGCTGTACTAGTGCACCAGTGTCTCCCTAAGTACAGCTCTGCAGGGCAGCTGGCAGCACAGGTTTGGAGGAAGAACTGGAACACCAGTCTGTGAATCAAGGAAAGAGAAGGCCAGACATGAGTCCTCAAGAGTGCACCTTAAGCAAGGGTTTGCAGTGAGTGACCTCCTTACCCTACCTCAGGTTTCCCCTTCAGAAAGAGAAGCTTGATCCGAGCAATGAGTTTCCCAGAGTAGGGTGCATGAATCAGTCACTATCAGCACACCTACCCTGAACATCCCACTGACAGTGTTGGGAAGATGCAATTGAATAATTCTCAAACTTACTGACTTGATCAGACTTGTGAAAAGAGTTCTCAATCAAGTTTCCAAATTCTGATTGTGTGCTGACCTTAATTACATCCATGCAACTCCACGAAGGCAATCAAGAGCTGAACAAATCCCTTCAAGAACATTCTGCTCATCTTTGGTCACATTTTACTTTCAATTAACTTATTTATTTGCTTAAACCAGTTCATGACCACGAGTCTTTAAAATTTAAAATAAATGCTATAGTTTCTCAAGTGAAAACCAACAAGATAAATGAATCTTAGCAAGCAAGAATTCGGGCCAGGCGTGATACAGACATAACAGCAGAGTGACAAAACAAATAATTTCAGCATTCCATGTGGGCCAATTCATCAGCAGGCTAACAGGTCAGTGCCAGGCTGACATCTGAGCACCACATGGTTGTAAGTTTTTCCAAGATGGTTTTTTCATTCCTGAAATAAACTTGTTACAACTGCTAATCCCCTGCATCCCTGGAAGCAGCTAAACTGCACACACGTACCCCGAGCTCAGTGGTTGTTCCTACCCTTCTTTCACAGTCACCATGACTTCAGTGTGTTCAAGCTTTTGCTGAAACTAATATAAAATCTGGAGTAGTGTTCAACTACATTTGTAGTCCAAGCTCAGTTTTAACTAATTCACAGCATTCAAAGTCCTTCTTCTTTATATACTGGTGCACAACCCACAGATATGAGAGTGAAGGCTCATTTTGTCACATTTAAGTTAAAATTCCAGAATTTAAAATTTTTCTCTGTGACTGCTCTCTTTCAGTTTCTTTCTCTGAATATTGGAATAAAAACCCCTTTTCATCTCAGCATATTTCAGCCTCTGGAGATGACTTCCAGCTGGCATACAGTAGAACAGTGACCGAATTAATTTAACCTGTTTTGAGTAAAGATCAAGAAGAAAAATCAAGAACTCACAGCTTGTTCCTAAGAACTTCCTTGCATTTCTATGCTCCCTGGAAATTGGAGGCACCTCACAGTCTGTGCCATAAACATCTCACAATTCATCAGCATCCCTCGTCTCACAGTATTTCAAGTATTCAAGAGAAAGCACCATCAGATGCAAGATATCCTGCAGTTTTTTTCCTATGAATGTCTCATTGAAGCAAAATGAAATCCATGTGAGACACTGTAATTCCTCCCCAAGCCAGGTGCATAAATTACTGTCATAGTTCTGTACCTTATAATAACACTGCAATGATAAAGAATATTCAGAATATAGCAAGGGGTTTTATGTGCACAAGAAATGCAGAAAACGTGTAAATAGAGAGAGAGATCTCCTGGATGTTGTTGGAGGTGGGAAAAGGAGCTGAACCGGTACTGGCAGGAAGGGAGGCACTGGGGGAGGGTTAGGAGGTCTGAATCATGGTGTAGTTCTGTATGTGGAAAAATCCAGACTTGGAACAAAGGAACAAAGAGAAGGAGTTAAACAAGTAGATTCTTGTCTGAATTCAACATTACTCAGAAGAAAAAGTCACCATCCTTGACAAACAGTTATCACACGAGCTAAGCTCCTTGGTCATTAGAAACGCTCTCCACACCCCCCCATGTGGCAGAGCAGGTACTTCTGAGGAAGGTCGCTTATTGTTAGTGTTTGTTGCTTAGAGACACCTTGGCTTTGCCTGCCCTCCGTGAGGATGCCGTGCTCTCGGGGTGGGAACAGCACACCAAATAACTGCAATGTTTCATTAATGGAAAGCTTATGCCTGTTCTCTTTTTTTCTTTTTTTCTTTTTTTTTTTTTTTCTGAGCAGAAAGAAAATCAATGTGAAGAGGAGCTGAGAGAGAACACTTATCACAGTGAGCTGGTCTCAAGAGTTCATGGATTTCCACATCAACAGTGTGATCCCTAGGGATGTTCTCCCAGGTCTGAGACTGCTGTGTATGTACTGGTCTGTATTACAACTCTTTACAGCTGTCAGTAAACCCTTTTTTTAAATTTTTTAATTGTTTGCTGTGCAGCTGCCTGCCTCTCTGCAAGGAGTGGTAGAGCTATTCACACCTGGTTTTCCTGTTCCACTGACTGCTGCATTAAAGGTCATTACGGTGCCCTTGGAGAGGATGTCAGACTCTTGCTGCTGCCCTGAGAGCTGCATTTATCAGTACCATGGAGAGAAAGGGAAATTATACTTTCCATAGGAGAATGGAAATATAAAACACTCAAAGAATTCCCATGGAAAATGAATTCACTTTTTTTGGTTCCAAAATACAGCACTTGATTAAAAACTCTGCAGTTTTCGGGCAATTTATTTCCAATCACTTATTTACAGACCCTTTTGTGTAAGAAAAAAAGAAACATTCTGTCAAAAATAGTGTTCCTACAGAAAAATTTAATTCATTTCTATTTATATGGCCACTGATATGTAATATAGATATATAAACAGAACTCTTCAAATGTGGCCAAATGCATACTCCTACCTTCCCTTTTACTTGTCTCTTATTATCTGTGCACTTCATTTATGATAAGAAAAATAAAATACACAAAAGTTCAAGATCAAATATAACATCACTGCAACAATTTCTTAGAGCACTGACAATCTAATATTCCAATGGGTGATTTAAATGGATCCTTTGAACCTTGGCTCATGAATTTCAGAACATGGTGAACAACATGAATATGTGCTTAAAATCCACAGCATTATAACATTTACTTAGGAGGGTTCCATGGACACCTGAGAGGAGTTTCCAATTGTCTAGTTGATTCAGTAGGCTCTAATGTTTAGACATTTGTGGCAAATACTTAGCAAATGTTTTGGAAATTTGCAACTGAGCACAGTCTTCTTGTACAGCTCAAAAGCCAAGAAGTCTGTCTTTGACTCTCAGCTACTAATTTTTTGTCTCTAGTTAAAAAACTTAGTACAAGATAATCCTAAGTGGTCAATTTAAAGGGTATGTCTCGGACAAAGATTTGGGATGAGATTTTCCTTTTATCATGAAGGGCAAAAAAAATCATTCAAAAATACTCTGCACAAACGTAAATGCATTAGACTAAAAATTTAAGAAGAGTGAAAGTAGAACGCTTAAAGGACTCTGAGGAACTTGAAGGTTCATTCACATCCAGCCTTTCCTACTTAGTCATTTCAGACCTCTTAAGGAAAACGATTCCAAAGATTTTGATACAAAGTACCGTTGTTCTCCAATTACTAACATTGCATAATACTAAAACTTATTGCAGCATCTCACTAATCATCACAATTTTAAATCTGTTTATTTGAAAGCCAGACCTTTCAGAACTATTCCCCAATAGAAAGCCAACTAATCTTAATTGGTGGCCATCCTGCTCAATCCTGGCTAATTCCCTGTATGCTGCTCTTTAAACCAGAGTTAATAATAGCACATTTCTCCCAAGATACTTCTGTCTCACAAGACCGCAGGTCTTCAGGCAAAGCTGAAGCGTATTATCAGCATGAAGAGTTCCTAGAAAAATTATGCTTGGAAACCAGCTGGAGTCATTAGGTGCTTTACAATAATAAGGATAATAATGGTAAGATAAAACCCAGATGACTTGAAGAAGCCAACTCCCATCTTCAAATGGTTAGACTAATACAAAGGGCTGTGGGTATTAATTAAGCTCTTTGGATAGCAGACCATCTTTTTCTAAACTGCGACCCTGACTTTGACAACAATACACCATCTAACCAGAGTTACCAGGGGAGCAGTTGTACAAACAGTGTTACTGAATCATCACCTTCTAATCTGGGAGGAGTCACTCCTTGAAAAGCCTTTGGTGCTGCCCAGTGGTATAACCCTGGTTTAGAGTTCCCTTGCACTGCAAGCTGACCTCTGTATCTGCAGGAACCTGGGCTGCCTCACCAGCCCATCCTGCAGCAGGGGCTTTTTTGGCAAAGCTCCTGCCTAAAAGAAGAGCAATCAAACAAGAACCCATCAATTAACCAGAGCCTGAGACAGGGCCATAAAACCAACAAATCCATGCCAACAGAACTGACAAAACTCTTCCAGCTGCACCACAGAGGACACCAGGCTTGTTAGCAGCACACAGTGATAAATGTGGCAGTAGTAGTCCTACTGAGGCTCTTCTTCAGTCTGCTAATTTATATTATTGGGATAGTGTCTGTAAAAAAACTGAGAATGTGCCAGAGAGTATAAATTTGACAGACAATTTGTATACTGTCTTTAAATGTGCAGTTTGTAAATTATTTATATTATACATTCATTATTTATTAACTGAGCGTTGTTCAGAGCAGAGCTTCATTACTGTCTCCATTGGATCCTCCCTGACAGAAGCACACCTAAATAAAGTGGTAAAAACATTTCTCATGCTCGTGGTAGTGCTGTCTGTCTGACTGCTGAGATCCAGGATGGGGCTCACCTTGCCTTCTGCTGAGTTTTGGAAAGGGACTCATTCACCTGCCAGGAGCAGACACTGCTCCATCTCTGTACCATGAAGAGAAGAACATGTCTAGTGCAAAAAGCAACATGTTTGCCACCAAAGTTTCATCTGAAACCAGTGACTGTGTGAATAGCAAGCAAAGGTCCTGGGTAAACAGGGAAAGAGTCACTTCACATGGAGTTCAAGTTCAGCTGCTCATATTCCACAAGTCTAGTTACCAAAACCCTAAACAGCCACATCTCAGCTGTCTCTGTCTTGAAAATGAATCATAAAAGCCAAGGTTACCTGTACAATGTCCTCTAATCCTTTTTCTGCCTAGAACTTTAAGAAATCCTGCCAAAACAGTGAGAATAAGGTAAAACACAGACATGTTTCACTTCAGTTCCCAAAAGTTTTAAGACATAAACATAGTCAAGAAGTATTAAAACATCATCCCAGAAAGCAAGATGTCGAATAAATCTGAGTTGGGCATAAACAAGCCCAGTTTCAGTCACTTACTGATGAGGCATGAGGATGAAACTAATGTATTTGTGCTTCATTTTTAGCAGACAGATTTACTCCTTTGCTTAATCTCACCTTCAGAGGCACCACTTGCATCAGAATGGCGAAGTTGGTGAGGTGGTTACAGAGACACACTGAGTAGTTGAGGTCCCCACTCTCACGCACACAACCTTCATTAGACCAAACACCTGTTCCATTGCTGCAAAGCACACATAGAAAAAAAAAAAAAAAAAAAGGAACATAATCTCTTATCAAAATGCATCTTATGCAGGTTAATTTGACATGCGTTGTACTACATAGGAGATAAAAATGTTGGAAAGCCATTTCAGGCTGGAGCATCCACAAACACTGCTAGTACCTTCTCAATTCCATCATGGAAATAGTTAAGGAAAATATTGACCAAGACATGGCACAGAACAGTTGCCTACATGAATGTTTCTAGAGATTTCTTCCCGGTTTTGTAGCCAACGTATGATAACTACATTTTCTCTTTACACTGTGCATTTCATTTATGGCATTTCACCTTGACCCGCATTTCTGTATTCTGAGAGCTGTAGTATGAGGCAAGTCAATAATCTTGCAAAACGCAAAAAAAGTCAGCATGTCCTATCTGGTGCCTGTCCCTTATCCAGTGTCCCACTCATCCTGTCAAAGGAGGTAATTCAGGCTGATTGAGCACATTTCTAGTGACCCATCCATGTCACCTGGTTTTTGTCACATCAGCCTCATGGGCAGCCAATGGCATCTGCTCCACGGAGGGTATGGCTGGGCAGGGTGTGTGACCTGGTCCCTGAGCTGTGCAGGAGAGAGATGCTCATGAATTTGCCCTTTCTGGGAGCCAGGAAAAGTTGGAATCCCCTGTGCTATCACAGTCCTGGAGTGGGGGCACAGAATCCACAGGCACAGGTCTAGGGGGGCTCCGTGGGCTCAGGATACCATAGGTCACCCACCCAAAGTGCCTGCTCTTCACTATTTATTACTTTTGATATTATTGTGGGTCCTGCAGCCAGACGGAGTGATCTGCATTTTTCCCAGTGCTCATTTTAAAGATAGGTATTACCTCACACTTCTGTCCTTGGAGACCTCCTTGAGTTCTCAAAGAGAGTCTGTTGTAGGTCAGAAACTAGTTTCTTATTCTTTAACTCCCATGCACTAGGGAATGAGACCATCTTGACACAAATGAAACTCATTTGGAAGGACAGATTTCATATTTAAGTTTCTATCCTGAGGCAAAGCCTCAAGGGCCCGAGCCCCAGTGGAGAGCAGCACAGGAACAATGCCACAACCATATTAATTTGCTTCAGCAAAATCTGTTTCTAATTTAATGCAATTTGTGAGTAACCATAACAACGAGTAACTGCCAACAGCTGGGACAGTTCAACACACTTGAAACAAAACCTCAATAAAACAATTACAGTGACCTTCCCAAGTGCAAGCCGATAGGAGGGATCACAGCATCATGGGCTGTAGCTACATCAATTAGGCTTATACTGTCACGGCTGAAAAACTGTTAATCCTCATCAAATGCAAAATTCACTACTTGTATTCTTTCTCAATTAATTCAGTAAGAGCAGCATGTTTCAAAATAAAACTCAGATGAAATATATTCAGATTCAGAACTAAAAAAAAAAGAAAAGCTACTGCTTTTCCATAGCTTTTATTTTCTGAGTGAAACCTGAGGTGATATTTATTTCCTTTTAATTCTAATTTGCATTCAGGGATATAACATTTACCCATTCCATGCATTGGCCAAAATTCACAGCTCTGAAATACTGATTTCACATAATGCTGTGACACAAGCACAGATCCAGTGCAAACAATGGCTGTGCTGGAGGTTTGCCATCTTAAAACATCCAAGCATCTGCCCAAGTGGACATACTCATAAACCAAGATAAGCATGATTTGTATCACCCTCAGTCTTAGTTTCAAAATTTATTCAGTCTCCCAATTACGCACCTAACCCAGGGTCTGTGAATAACAAGTCTCCTATTAATGGTAAGAAGCCACTATCAGACTGTGTTTTTTCTAAACCAGTGGTTCGATTTCTTTATTTTCATGAATGAAAGGAAACAAAAAGGACATAAATAACACACAGCATCACAAACTCAGTGTAATTTCATTAAACCAAGTTAAAGAATCTGAAATTATGTGACATACCTATAGTCCAGAAAGGCACAGTAGAGATGAACTCTGTTACTCTTATTTAGTGCTTGGCTGTATTGTCTGGGTGTCTGCAAGAAAAAAGTGCAAACCCTGAAGGAATGTTTAAAAAGGACTAAATTCTACTATTCAACTACTTTAAATTCCCAAGCTATAATGATTTCAAGAGACTTATTCTAGATTAACACACCATAACTGACAGCAAAATTGTTCAGTCCTCGTAGCTTTAACACAAGTTCCAAACATGCAAAGGCTGGTATTCAGTTTAATTTTACACACTGGGATTAAACTCATGCCATTTTGAGTAAGAAATTTGTGTCTCTTTTAAGTAAATAGCAAACCAGGATTATTTATTGTGTAAAAGCACAAATACATGTGTTAATTTTTGGAGGACTGGGGCATTATTCTTTGGCACATATTTGGCTTCTTTGAGTTTTGTTCATCGTTTGTCCTCACTGGGTAATAAAAATGTCACATTCTAGGATTAATAACATTGAAATATGTGCATTACAATGACCAACTCACAGACATTTTCTTTCCACAATAGCAATTATTTTAGAACATACAATCAAACTGAAAGAGCAATGCCATAATTCAAGGTTTTATTTTAACACACCTCAGCATTATAATGACATAATTTCTATCTTTTGTAAACAGATTTAGCAACTAACTCAATCTCCTATATTCCAGAAGCTTTGAGACCCCATTCTCCACTCTGTTACACCAGACTGATGACACAATAATTCAAATTACATTGAAGTGAAGTAGTAGTTTGTTACAGACAGAATATGCAAAGCAGAGGATTTCCAGGATTTGTTCAACCCTTTCTAATAGATAAATCCCCAAAGTCCACATTGTGTGGACCCTACCTTATGGCATTTTTTTAATTACCAGAATCTTCAACATAAACAAATCACTGGTGAATTAACAGCTCTCAGATTATTGCAACATAATTCTGCTGTCGAGATGAAAGATAGTTAAGTATTGCTTTCCTTGTTTTAGAGAAAGAAGGAAAAAAACCCTATCACCTCATCATGCTGAAACTCAACCAAGTGCAAGAAGTTCCTCATGCAATTTTCCTTCTCCTCTCCCACCAGTCCAACAAGGAGTGTCAGGCACAAGGTAGCACAGATCCCTCCTCACTAGTGATAATATTTCTGCACAGCCAGAGGCATCCACATGTTCATACTGGATTTCCACACACCTCAAGTAGCTATGCTGTAGATAAGGACATTTACTTCTTCTTAACTCCCATCTCTGGATAGCATAAATGGAATTTTCTTATCTACTTGAGCACATCCCTGGACAAAACTTCAAGTTCCTTGCCTCACCCTGTTTGATCCAGGCCTTTGCCATAGCAACAGCTGAGGTTGCAGGTCAGGGGCTTTGCGGAGAGGAAGGACTGTCACTCAGCTGCCAAGGGTCTCTACCTTCGCTGGGCTCTGGTGACATTCTGTAGCCCTTTCCCGTGAGGGGAGCAAAGCAAACACTAAACCCTCACACTCCCACAGTGTGGCACATGGGGAGAGATTCACGTCCCTCGTCATCGGGAAATATCCCACTGTTACAAACCCCACTCTGCTCATGGCACTTTCTTTCCAGCTCTGGTGAGAGAGATGTAGTAAAGCCAAGTATATGATGTTAATTAATGTTAATAACAGAGAAGTCCTTCCTCATCTGTGAAAGGGTGGTCAGGCTTTGGAATAGATTGCCCAGGAAGGTGGGGGAATCACCACCCCTGGAGGTGCTGAAGAGGCATCTGGATCCAGGGCTGGGTGATGTTGTTTAGTGGTTTAGTGGTTATAGTGGTGGTGCTGCGTTGATGGTTGGACTGGATGATCTTAAAGGTCTCTTCCAACCTTGATGATTCTATAATTCTATGAAAGGCCTTCCCCAACACTGTGAATGCCTTGTACAAGACTTCAGGATCAAACCGGTATGTTCCCTGTTAGATCCATCCATCCTGACCTTCTCTTTCCTTTCAGGAAGTGCCCCACCACACCCTCACCTTTAACAACGGCAGGTCCTGCACACCTTCCAAATCACAAATCACCTATAAAATGCAGTGTCTTTCAGAAACTGCCTCCTTCTCTAATTCCACCTCTTGCTGCTCAGAGCATTCTTGAAGAGCACTAGTTCAGAAACTGCAGAAGACTAATAATCCATAACCTCTGGCTGGAAAACTGCCTTCTGCAACTTCATTTAATTTGGAGTTTTGCTGGCAGAGTTCATTTTGTTTCACCAGCAGCAAGAGCACATAACACACTTGTGTTTGCCCGTTGTGCTGTATGTTATGTCCATCATGTCCATAGCCTTCCTGAAGTCAGCAACTGAAAGAGTCTACAGTCAGTTTGTATTACAAATTATTTCACTTCTATGACAAAAAAACAGTGGCTGGGAAAAAAAAAAAAAAAGAAAGGAAAAAAAGAGAAATATCTGCTGTAATAACAGCTAAGATCGAATAATAACTGTCATTTCTGATTTGTAAGATATCTCTAGATAAATCTGGATTCTTAATACACTAAATGGAAAGGGCACCACAGGGTCAGGTTGGAAGAAGATGGAATACTGCAGTTGTGTATCTTTTTACACAAATAAATCCCAGATGGATGTTTTAGTCTCAATTATGTACCTCTGGCAAGGGACAAATTATTGTTTTTCTGCATCTTAAAACACAGATGTCACTCATTAGACAATGAACTGCACCAAGTGAGGCCATACAGCCTTTGACCTGTCCAGCACTGTGTGTGTGCCCAGGTGGAAAAAACCAGAGAAATAATAATAATAACAATAGTAAATAAATTATTAGATTTTAAAAATGGACAAGAAGGGTCCATAGTAATTTGCTTTCTTATTTCTCTTAAAGAATATGTCCCATGTTTTGTCACCCATGACATATTCTTCACAAGGCTTTCCAGTGCCATTTATGATAATGCATAAAATACTCATCCTCTCAAACTTTGCTGAAGTTCTGCAACAAAACTGTCATCAGAATAGAAAGCCCCCAATATATAAAAAACTGGCTACAGAGGAATAAACTCCCTCTGATCTTCAGCAGCTCTACTTCAAAGTACTCTCTAATCTATGAAAAAAGAACTGACTGTACCTAAATACTGCACTTCTTAAGTTAAACTGTGTGTGACAGCTTATATGTGACTTGGATCCTGTAGAACTGAGGATATTGATTTAATGACATTGATAACAGAAAGCTTAAAATACAAGTAGGCTTTTACACTAAAAGATTAAGTCACTTGAGTGTTTATAAAAGCCTGTGAAAGGACGGTTTATGAAGCATTCAGGAGCGTGGAGAGGGAAAGTACCAGCACAGTAAATAATCCAGGCTGTGTGCATGAGCTCTCCCTCATCTACAGTCCTCATATCAGTCCTTCTGCATGGAGAGGGCTACATGCAGCTTGTCCAAGAAAGAATTACATTAAAAGAGAAAAAACAACCTCTTGGCAGCAAGAAACAGGGCGAAGCCTCTGTGTGTCTAACGGAGCAGGTACCTTGAGGAAGGACTGGTTGGGCTCAATGATCTTGGAGGTGCTTTCCAACCTCAGTGATTCTGTGACTGTCTCTGTTTACATTGTGGCTGTTCAGCATCCCTTACAGTCACCACTTGCTCTCAGTAACTCAGTCAGACTCACAAGCAAACCCCAGATATTCAATGTCTATCTTGAGAGCTTACACAGGACATGCATGGATGTGTGATGGGGGTAAGGTACTTGCCGGGAAGGAGGCACAAGCCATGGGTGAAGAGGCCAAAAAAGGGGGATATGGGCTGAAAGGACTGCTGGAAACCTTCAGGAAAACCTAGTTGCAGGAAATGTCATGAACACAATTGCAGAAGAAAAACAGGCAGCCAGCTGCTGCTGGGAAGGCTTGCCAAGGAAGAGAAGCCAAGCAGAGGGTGGGGTGAACCTTTATGAGATTAGCTTGTTTCTCCTCTCCTCCCCAGAATTTAAAAAGCAAGTATGTATCTACATAGTGGTGGTCACCAAGAGAAGAGCATGTGCACCTTCTGTGTCCAGTGTGAAGAAACAAACCTTTGGGTCAGATGTGTCATTGATCTAAACTCAGCAGCTGTTGGGTGCTGGACTTCCTCTCATCCAAAGCAGCTCATAATTTACCCTATTAAGTTCAGTCTGGAGTTCACTTGTCTCTGTTTACAAAATACAGAATTTTGTCTAATTCAGAGATTTTGAAGTCTGATTTCTCAACCTCCAAAAATACCATGGATTATTTTGAAGAGGGCAAGAAAAGTCACTAAGACAAGGAGGGCTCCTGTCTGTATGCTTGTGTCTTTTACGCAGTTCACAGC
Source organism: Acropternis orthonyx (assembly GCA_035583155.1). Classification (NCBI taxonomy): domain Eukaryota; kingdom Metazoa; phylum Chordata; class Aves; order Passeriformes; family Rhinocryptidae; genus Acropternis; species Acropternis orthonyx. Next base: position 14,326,409 of record JAWWEU010000037.1, on the reverse strand, counting down.
CCCACTGAAATATTCTTATGTTTGTATGACTCAAAAGCACTTTTTATTCTGGTTTATGGATTAAATTAGAGCCTAAAATGATGCTTCTAATTTAAGGATTTCCTGTCCTCACAGTGACATCCTGACTGTTGGCATGACTATTCAGGGACACATGGTTTATTGACTTTCCTTTTCATCTACTTCTCCTAATTACCTAGAAGATTAAAACTTTAGGGTACATTCATCTACTCAGTTACCTGAAAAAAGACAGACAGAAAGAAAAATCACCTATTTCTATAGTGGCTGTATTGGCTGTTTTCTTCCAAGCTGTGAGAAAACTGCATTGCAACAGACTTTGGGTTTAGATCAGCCAACTATTTTAATTTAGAGTCCATTTGACTGATTCACCCTGAGATGTAAGTAGCATATGTAATGAAAAAAATTTACAAATTGTACAAAAAGGAATTTAGCTTATGAATAGGGAATTATAGTGTGTTATGGATAAAAGCCAGGCCTTTAGTTGTTTCATTGTTGTGAAAAGAGTTGTGCCAACACACACTTAGTGAAGCAATGAACAAAGCACTGCAGGCTCCCAGGGCGAACAGGAAAGTTTGCTGAATGTATTCCTCAATGGGGCAATCATACAGTTTAAAAAATGGCATGATATCACAAAGGGTGGGAGATTGTGACAGACAACAATAGAAAGTTAAAAACTAGTGAAATATCAAAGGTTATAAAGGGAAGGTTGCCATATGGATTGGGTTTGACCATGCCTTTGCCTGAGGCTAAAAATAGTTGACATATCAATTTCCTGCAAAAATCATGTTAATCAAATGCTACACCAATAGCCTTCCCCAGTTCCCTGAGTTCTCCATTTAACAGCTGCTGTATTGGGCAAGCATTGTGAGAACAAAAAAGTAATGAAAAGACCCATGAGCAACAGACTGAAAAAATATCTTGGCTGCTTCACTATATATCATTTTTGTAAAGAGAGAGAAAAGGAGGAGGGAACGGATGAGGAAATTGTCCTGGTACTTTCTTTTATAATTATTGCACATAGCAAAAAAAAAAAAAATATATTACTTCTGAATGTGTACAGCATCAGAATATCTTGCTATTTTTTGACTGGCAAGTCCACATCCATTTAAATAAAAATGCCATTCCCCATCTTTTGCAACAGTGGACAAGGAGCTTCATGCAACAGCCACCAAGTCAACATCTGACCACTTGCGGATCTCAGTGTGCATCTGTCACACACTTACTCATGATCTACAGAAACTGGAACTATTACTTGGTGCTCATCTTTCCTCAGCTTGTCTCTTTGATCCAATTCAAGTTACTGCTGACAGCACAGGGAAACTTCATGGCACCCAGGTAAGTTGGGGCAGTGGTTGCCGAAGGTACTCCAGGTGCCGTGTCATGACAGTAGTAAAACAGTAATAGCTCCTCTCTCTGGTTTTGGGTGCTAAACAGCGTAAGAGTCAGTTCTTTCCAAACTGCTTGAGGAAAGCTGCAATTTTGGCCATGGAAAGTGTCTGCAGCCCTTGAGTTAAAATTCTAAACTCCCTAAACACACATGCACAACCCCCAAATGGTTTCCCTTCAATTTTACAGCTACTACATTCCTACTCCAACACAAAAGTTACACTCATGAAGATCCCTCAGGCACTAACACAGCATCAGTGGGTCAGTGCTGAAGCTTGGACTTGAGAGTTTCTGAGCCCCAAGTGCCTCACTAACCACGTATCCTCTATGGACTATGCCTTTATACATTCCTCAGTTTCAAAGATCTCAAATACGTAACAGTCTATTTCTTTCCTCTTTCTTTCTCTTTGGCCTGGGTGCATATGGGCATGAGGGTGTTTTGTGTGTGTTGGTAAACACTGGGCAGCGACAGGGAGTTGCATGCCAAACTCTTTCAGCTTGAAAGCCAGAACTGCTTAAGATGCAGCACTGCAGTGCAAATCCATGCCAAACTCCCACTGACTGCAATCTGGATTAATAACACAATATTGTTGTAAATCACGGTAATAAAGGGGAGCACGGAAAGGTTGAAAAATAGTCACAGAAAGAAGCAGGTTCATTTTCATTAGAGATGCATGGAGCTGACTTCAGTGGAAGGTATGCACAAATAGAAACTGCAGGGAAAGGATCTTTGAAATTCAATTTGGGCAGCAATCAAGTTACTTCAGTAAATATTTGATGTTTAAAAAATTTAAATGCCAGTCAGTGAGAAGTGGAGCTGAGCACAGCAGCCTTTCTTATGTGAGCATCAAGAGACACAGGATTGAACTGATGATGTGTATGGAAAGCTGCCTTAATTCTCAAGTGAAAACATTTCTCATGTCTCTTAAAGCACAGTTCTGTTCCAAAATGTGACAAAGTGAAAGTATTAATATTGTCTCTCTAGAAATAGGCTTATTTAAGGGACTTGATACGTCCTTACAGTTAAACAGTTATATCCATATATATGAAAAAGAATTATATGTACACAGCCATCTAAACCTACATGTGATTTAGACGTGGAAGGATGGACAGCGTGCAAAGTTAAGCCAATGACAGTGATGCACCTGGGACATGTTTTCTTACCTCTTTGAGTTTTAGCAAGTCAATTCAAATGGGAAAGCAAGTGAGAGCCAGTTTCTTTCCTGTGTGTTATTGACAGAGTTTTACTCAGAACCAGAACAATTGAACTTTTTGGGACACTCCACATTGACTCCAGCTGTCTCAGGGCACAACCTCCAACTAGACATTATCTCTCCAAAATTAATGAATGCAGTCTGGCTCCAAAGAGATCTAATTTAAATGAAGTGATTAAAAATGGAAGTTATTTTCCTCAAGGTGCCCATGTTGAGGCAGTTACTCTTTGCTTAAAAGACCTTATTTTAGTTCAATATAATGGAAAGTGCTGCAGAGCAGCTGTTCTGCTTTGGCCAACTCCTCTCCCATCCACACACACTCAGGTCCAGAACCTCTCACTGGACCAAAAAAGAAACTCAATGTGACTGTCAGGGCTCAAAAAGGTTTTCAAACTGGCAAATAAATAAAGTAAAAAATAATAAAAAAAAGGAAATCTGTAATTGTTTTCATTGGTAGACTCCCCTGAAATGGAGATCACAAAGGGGCCATAAACATAGGCTCCTGTGGGGCTGTTCTCCCCTAACCAAGATCTCACTTTGGTCTTTCATGCTCTGATGTGCTTCAAGACATCTGAGTTAGATGGGCCAGGCTGAAAGTAATCTTGGAGCATGGAGGAAGCAAAGCTAAAAACCCCAAACCACCCCACAGAGGGGCATTTGGCCTGTTTTTGCCAGGAGGTAATTTTGTGCAATACCTCTTGCCAAGGCTGGCTATTAATGCAACTGGTTGTGGTGTTCATTCCTCTGGTCCAAGACTGTGTTGCTTTATGCTGCTTCTGCACTCCTGGGCTCTGAAAACACCATTTTTTATGCAAGTCAGCCACTTACAAAACTGTCTCTGCAAACCATCCACCAGCCTTGCAAAATTCTGGTCACACACACTGCTAGAAGCTTACAGGGCTTTTTGGATAGATGAATGAAACATCATTTCAGCTGGTCTCCACCCTCCTTACAAGGAGCATAATACAATAGATTTTGTGGTCATGCTGATACAAATTAATGATAACTTTCCAAAACTGTTTAGTGAAATAGATGACAGTGTCTTTTCTTAAGGATTTTTGTTTCCTTTTTCTGCCACTCTGCATTATTATATCAAAAACCTGTTGCTTTTCTAAAACAAGAAGCAGATGTGCCTTCTATACACCCTTTCTTACTCTACTCTGTTTTTCTTAGCTCATGCAAAAGTATTACCAAAGGAAAACAACTGGTCTGACTGATGTAGAAAAGGCTGTTTAAAAACAGACCCATAATGAAGGAGGCAAATAAATCTTTTTTTCCCCCATTCACCTGTAGTATTTTGACATAGGCAGAAATATTTCCCTTTGCCATACAACTATCCAGGCCCAACACAGAGCTCTTTAACAAGAAACATTGCCTAGGTAATGCCAAGAGCTGTGACAGGGACCAGAAGGCAGGCATAAAGCATAATCCCTTAAAGGGATGCACAGAGTCGAATCAGTTTTAGGAATACTTTTCCTATTAGGTAATATTTCCACTATTCTCAGTTTCCAAAACAGTGCTTGGACTTTTCCTCCTGATGCCTTTTTTTTTTTTTTTTTTTTTTTTTTTTTAAAAAAAAAAAAAAGAAGAGAAACATTTGCATCAGACAAACCTCTCAGATTTAGGGCTTCAACTGCAGTTGTAATCCACAATCTCCGTGTTACTGGGGCAGAGAGAATTTAAATCAGAAACAAGAAACTGGGACAGCTCAGCACCGGCTGGACAGGATTGGGCACTGTGCCCTGTGACCCCACAGAGGGCAGCAGGACGGGCAGCATTTCCACAGTACAGACACCCATATCCCAAATAACACATGCCTGCATTTTTGATAACAAGATTTCACAAAGCTCAGGTGAAACTGAAACCCCATAAGCAGAAGGTTGGTACCTACAAATAACAGGCTTCAACAAGAAGTTGTGCTGAATTTAAAAGCAACGGGAAGCTGAAAAGCCCAACAGCAGTGGCAAGTCTCACTGGCCCTTTTTGGTTTCAGTTTTACACACATCTTTGCCAAACCAGAAATGAAACCTGAGTTAGCAAACATCTCTCTTTCCTACAAGAGTGAAAGTCATAATTATAAGGAGAATCAATCAATATTTGCACTTATTTATTATGTAAAAGGTTTTAGAGACTATTTAGGCAATTTTTCACACAATAGGCACAGAGTAGTTATCCTAAGATAGATTTCCAAGTGAATAATCAATATACATTACCTTTTCTAAGTAGACCAGGAAAAAAAAAGGCACAAAGACGTCCTAATTTTCCCACACAAAGACCAAACAAAGTCTGTGCCCTTCTTTTTGAATAGCACAAGGACTTTGACAGCATGGAGTAGTGAAATACTAAAATTTCACTTACTCTGCATGATAGTAACTGGAATAATGAACTGTTTATGGAATAATTTGGAATAATTTGTTATCTTCTTTATGAGGACTGTGGTCACCTGCACTTCACCTCCAGGGACAAGATTAGCTTCTGGGAATGGGTAACCTTGTGAGTCTGGGGACACAAGATGTCTAATACAACCAGGAATCATGCAAGGACCAGGACAAGACAGAAGACGCATGGGAATAACAATATGGTGAGGGGGCCAGGGCTGCTGATCCAGGGAAATGTTCCCTGAGCCTCCTTTGGAAGCCCAGTGGAGCCAGTGAGGCTTTACCCAGGGCTCCAGCTGAAGGTCAGTCCTGCCTCCCGTGTACACATGGGTTTAGCAGCCCTTGGTGAAGAGGAATAGAGGGGAAAGTAAAGCAGCAAGAGCTAAGGGGGTACCTAAGGAGTGATGTCACCAGGGCACAGGCACAGAAATCCTTTTGTCCTGTGTGTGCACAGAAGGCACCTTACTGGGACTATGGTGTAGGAACACTAATATGAATTGAACTGTACTCCTGAAGGGAAATAGCAGCCTCTTTGGATGCAAAGCCCCTTTGTCAGCTTCAGTGAGAGTTTGGTCAGGTCTGCATTGCATGCTTTGAAAAACTCAAGATTTTGTAAGTTGGTTTGTTCTCAACCATTTGCAGAATCATCTTTGCTAACATTTCTTTCCAAACAAAGGACCATGTTTTAAGGGGATTTTTGAAGACATGATTTAATGAAAGCTTTAGGAGGAGTTTTAATAGTTCACGTCAGAAACAGAGTACCAGGCTTAATGGTAAAAATATTTACCACTCAGTCCGTTTGTTGCTAATATTTTTTTCTAACACTGGATTTATATGTTAGCATTTTCCATTCTCATTAAAACTCTGGGATGTGAATGTTGCCTCTGAAATGCAATGCCTCACATTCTTTGTGAATTATATGTGGCAGCCTTTGTTTTATATTGACCCCTTCAGCTCTTACATCCCTTGACTAGCTGCTAATCATCATTTATCCCTTCCCTGACTCTGCTAATCTCCGGGGAGCGGGTGGGACAGGCAGTCAATGGAAGCGATGGAGTATAAATAATGACAGAGTACAATAAACATTCCAGTTGCAATGCCACAGCTCTGACAAAGGCTCTCAGAGACACACAACGCACAGTTCTTCTGCGATAAGCCTGTTGTAACCAGACTGGAAAATATTGCAGAAAACTGATGCTTGCCTAAGGCCAAGACCCACTAAGTGAGATAAGGGAATGTTTATTCTGTGTAATCAAAAAATCACTTGGATTCAGGACATTTGGGTGTATTTCCTAATTCACTTTTCCCAAATTTTCACTGATTCTTTCCTGTCTCTGCATTTCATTTTGCATTCATTATCCTACCTATTTACTCTGTAATGTCTCAGACTAAAACATAACACCTGTATCTTATGTTTTGCACAGTGGGAACCCGGCTAAAGGCTGCAGGGATCAGTGTGGAATCCTGTGTTCATACACAGCCTAAAACTGGCATTTTCTGATAACAGCTGAATACCTCTTTGAGTACACAGGGGTGGGGGGCTTTCTTCCCCTGACCCCAGTCCCCAAACTCTGAGTGGGGAGACATGCCCACTGCTTCACTTGCCCCAGTTCTAGCAAACAGACAGACACACAGTGATAGTGATCTGAAAACAAGAAAATTAACGCCACGAAAATGCAAGTTTTCTAGCACATTAATAAGTTACAGCTGCTGCCTTGAGTACAGTCAATAAATGAGACAACCCATGCAAAGGGAGGCAAGGACAGGGGCAGGACTGCTCTGTTCGGAAACAGTCCAGATCTGCACCCAGCTTGGTCTAAAGTTAATCCTCATCTTGAGATAAAAATGCTCTTCTGTAATGCTCATGAGCAGCAGAGAGACATAAAGCACGCTCTTGCAAGACTATTGCTTCAGACCTTAACACTCCATTAAGATATTATGCTCTCCTGACCATATCTTTCAAGGATTAAGCTCATGGGTTTCCACTGCTGCTTTTTTTCTCCCTTTTTTTCTTTTCATTGTGGGGGAAAAAAATCTTTCTCATGAACATTTATTTTTTTTCCTCTGATTTGAATCTTTTCTCCCATCCCTGCACATTTGCCAAATACGAGTTGTCTTTTAGTCTGTTGCATGAATAGGGATGAAATCCACACAACTATTTAGTGTCATTTTTCATTCATAGGAAATGTCAGGGTGCCAGAACTGTTTGATTTATGCATCAGCCACATCCAACAAATTGAGAACCAGGCTGGAATTAGGCCTGGTCCATTAACTCCAGCTACAAAGTTGAGCAATATGAGACTAAGCCATTGAGTTGGTTTTTCAGATGAGAAAATGGAAGTCAGGGGAGCTTTATGTATGTCTCCAGACACAGCACAGATAGAAATGTTGTTGCTGATGCAGCAGAAACAGAAAAACAGTCAGTGGAATTTAAGCCGTGGCCGTGGCTGTGCCTCTGCGATGATGATGATGCTGCTGCACAAGGACTGTGCTGAGGGGCTGCAGCAGAAGCACAGCCACCCGTTCTCCTCCAGTTCCTCACGGAGCACCGGGCAGCCTGGCTGGGCAGAGGGGCTGGAGAGCTGCATGTGCCAATCTGCCAGCCAGCCAGGAGCCCCTGGGATGGCAGAAACCACACAAGGTGTGTTTCCAACAGCACAATAAATGTAGAGCTCCTGAGAAGCTGGAAGTTTCAGCATGTCGGGTTTTTTTTCCAGGATAACCAGGATGGAAGGTTTAAAATAGGGGCACATCCAACCTTTCAGCGTTTTGCCACTTTGCAAATAACACCAGCTTGTCCTCAGCTGGAAGTTTACAGGAACATTCGACCAAAGGAGTTGTGTGCAGCTGGGAGAGCAAACCAAACATGCTGCAGAAAACACAGGAATGGGAGCAAACCACTGGATAAGGGATTGCTGCTGCTGGACGATCCCTCCAGGCATGTCACCGAGTGCCACATAAAGGCACCTCCTGCCATAAATTCGAATGCCTCCACAGTTACTCAGCTCCCAGTTTGCACTATTTGTCTGGAGCTCACTTTTTCCATGAGATTCCTGAAATCAGCAGCAGGTCCCTCTGGAAACTGATCTAATGGTTTGAGGAATGCGGTTGTGGTCACTAGAGCTTTGCAAAATCTCCAAACTCACTTGTCAATTACTTAGTACAACAATTTAAAATGGGCAAAGAATGAGAAATTGTGTTCTCCCTTCAACGGCAATGCTGCTACGCTCCTTTCCTTCCTTGTTCTTACACTTGAGTCAAATGTCACTGCATGGTAACCTGGAATTTCAAGCATCTTGACACAGAAGCTTTTAAGCTCCTGTGACACAGGCACCCTTGTAAATCAATTGCTGTCTTTTCTTGTCTTGCTATTTTCTTGAAGAATACATTACATAAATGGGGGGAAATGCTTTTAGATCTAATAAAACTGTAATCGTATGTAAGCAGAAATGGCTGAGTGCACAATTTAATTTACTAGGAGAATTCTGTAGAACATCAGAAAAGTTACAAACCAGAAATCAAAAGCCTTCAGCAAACTGCTACATGCCAGTAGTTTTATAGGGCTCAGAGGCACCTGCTCAGTTCCCACTGAACCCAGCAGGGAAACTCCCAGTGACTTCAGTGGGTACAAGGCACAATATTCCTGTTCTGCTGTGATTAAGAGTTATTAAAAAGAAAGTCCATTTTTTAGGAACACAGTGTCTCAGAACATTACAGCAACTATTTCAGTGTCATCTGAGTGTTAGTTCAGGATGTTTTATGCCATGGAATATGGAGATTTCTTTTCACATTATTTTTTGAAACATTCTTGCTAGTGCTCAGGAGAATATTTCCAATGGGGTAACACTTCCAATTAAGACCTTCTTTTTATAGTTTATAAATACCCTAAGAAGTGATTGGCAGCCTAAAAAATTAAGGGTATTTTTTTAATAAAGAGATGATGCTTAACCTGTCACACAGTAATACACAGTCCAAATAAGTCAAGAGATTTGTTCCAACCATTACTTACAACTTAAGAACATTTAGTACCCTCATAACCAAAAAAGGCACATGCTGTGCATATCTACCCCGTGCTCATATCATCTACTGCTTATTTAGAAAGACGTAAAAAAAAAGGTGGTTCATTAAAAAAATGCCAAGTCATTTCTTACATTGATGAGAGGCTCTTTCACAAACTCTTGTGGTAAGTGATGCAAAATAGAATATTTCTAAAACTGAAGAATAGAAGAGGAAAAACCACCTTCCCCAGAGATGTACTTAGATTCTCTGCTGCCCAGTAAGTTATCAAGGGCATCAGAGAAATCACTGGGATTCTTGGACTGCCCTGCACACAAAAGGCTTTGCTGCAGTTAATGGGAGCATCACATAAGCACTCTCATAAACCAGGTCCATAGGGCTGCAATTTACCTCATGGGGATCATGATCACCGTGGGGGACAGCCCAGGCTGTGCCCACTAATAAATCAGAAGTTTGAACTATCAGACTGAAATAGCCTTGAGCATCAATATAAAGAAAAGGAATATAATTTAAAGGCAATCTTCTAGTTTATGGCCAGCCTTTCATTATGGTCTCCTCATGCTACACACAATGAAAAAGCAGAAGAGCCTGTGGAAGGGGACAGAAAAGTGGGAAGAGAGGAGGGAAGGGAAAGCACACCCCTTTCTTCCTCCTGGACTCAGCCACACGCACAGTGAGTCTGTAACCTGCCTCAAAGTACTACAGAGAAAATATCAAGGAATGGAAGAAAATACAACTTTCAAAAATAGCAAAATCCCATCTGAAATATTATTTACCATCAGAATTATCCCTGATGCCTCTTCAAACTGTGTTGTACTACAGTCAGCTACCTCTGGTTCTACCCAGTACATACTGGGTACATTCTCAGTAAGATGCACACAGTGGAGGGCAAAGAGTAGCTCAGGGAATCTTCTAAGCACTTGCAGCAGCAGGACTTCAGTAGCACAGCCAGGGCTCATTTCTTTTTCACACACTAGTGATTCATTTCTGCTTATTTCCCACCAGCAAAATATTGATCCAACTGGACTTTTTTTCTGGAGATTTGTCTCTACTTCTCATCGTTAGCCTTGGCAAACTCTCTGAGTTCTCTACACATTCAACCTCAGTAAACTAGGAAGAGCAACAAAATCAAATGACCACAGGTGAGTCAGGATGTTTCAGGGATATCTAACATTTAATGTCTGCTGCTTGTAAAAGCAGCTTTTAACAATTTGGTCACTAAGGCAGTTCAGTACAAATTCTTAATGCAAGGAGTTTCAGTGCAATTTTGTAAACAGACCTGTCATCATGCTTAGTCTCTTTATGTTCCCTGGAGTTACAAGGAGCACCAAGGTGAATGCAATGGTGACTGAGACTGAGCTATAACATCAACCAAGTGTCTGTATGTCCACCTGACTCTGCCTACAAAGTGAGCTACATTACAAAATGCATGGCTTGATCCCAAACCCACTCAAGCCAGCTACAGTCTTTCATTGGATTTAAAGGCGTTTTGGACCATTGTCTCCATTACAGAGCCAGCAAAATTCCTTATTAACACCCTCAGAGACTTCAGACTCCCTCAGATTTCATTACAAGAAAGTGCTGCCAGCTCAAGAGCTTTTCAGCACCAGAATCCCTTATGACACAAAGGTGTAGCCCCCTACAAAGGTACATTTTGCTTTTTGTTTGTTTGGGGGTTTTTCCAGGTTACACTATTTTCTTTTTTTCTTTGTTTGTATTGACTCAGACACAGGTTGCCCAAGTGCTTAGAAATGTGAACTTGTATGTTCAAAGGAGCAACTTGTGTAAGGGAATGTTCAGGACAGAAAAGCCAATGCTGTCTGCAATGGCCCTTCCCTCTCTTTCATCCGTTCCAAGAGTTCCAGCTGCATCCTCTTCCCAAAAGTACAATCTACTTTTCAGTAAAGAGGAATTTGCAGCCTTGCTGGAGAACATTTCAGCCATCTATTCTGAGCTGAGGCATTGCACATCATAGAAGAAAAATTGAGGGACTTTTCAAGTTAACACACGAGCATCATCCCCCTTCTAGTGTCCCAAAGAAAGGATGGAGCTACTCAGGCACCAAAATTATGCACATCCTTTGATCTGCACCACTGTAAGGATCTTCTCGTTTGCTGTCAGTAGAGATATTTAAGGGATGCAACACAACTACCATAAGAACTTGCATGAGAAGACAAAAGATAAAATTCATGCCATCTGTACTGCAGGTACATGTCTTACGCTTGAAGAATCAAGGCTATTAAAACACTGTTCCTCCCTAAATCCACATGCCACTTGTACTGCTTTTAGCTCCTCTTTCTTCTCTCTCCTCAAGGACTGAAATCATAGCAATAATCACCTTATTTTTAAATTTAATAGAAAAAACAGTGAAACTAATTCCAGCCTTCGGCAGTCCAGACAGCAGTAATCTACTCTCACCCTAAACTTACCCTGTACTGATGAGACTGCAGCAAGATTGCATCTTTTTATCAACCACAAGCTGAAGGACTGGAACACAGGGCTCCTCTCTGTTCCTTCCACTGTGTGCCTGACAACCCCTCTGTCTCAGCTGGAACATGGTAATACACTGAAAAAATCTACAGATAAATTAAAGAGATAAATTAAGGCACATGTAGAAACACAGCCCACGGAGGAGAACTGCTGCAGATGGCTGTGGACGCTGTGCAAATTGCAGCGTACAACTGTGTGGTACGTGGATATTACAGGTTACAGCCCTTGCTAGACTTGGATTTGTTGCCTTCAACTGACAAAATAACAACATCCCAAATCCCTGCTTTCGCCTACTTCTTCCTAGCAATCAGCACAAGCAGCCTTTAGTGTGTGTTACACACGGGGCCAGCGACCCAGCCGCTCATCACACACGCGGGCCAGCAAACGTAGCAATCAGGAGGCGCTGGCAGGGCAGCCTCCAGCTCCCGGCACCAATTACTAACACAGCCCCTCTGACTACAGCTATATAAAGCACTTTGCTGGCATGCTGAGGGCTGAGGCAAGGTTTAAAATATCCTCAGAAAACTAACGTGTGCAGATAGCCCACAACTACATGTCTTTTCTATTAATTTTGATTTTTATATTTGAAGAAAAAAAAAAAAAAGGTTATTTTATTTTGTTATTTGGTTGTGGTTAAACATACTTTTCTTAAAGGGGTAGTTGATGGAAACAAAGGAAAATGATTGTTTCCCAGCACTCTTTAAGGTCACAAAACTTTCTTTGAGAGAATACCTCCACATTAAGCTGAAACGGGGGATATTATTCAAACCAAACCATTGGTATCTAATTTTAACTTCATATATCTTTTCTGGTTCTTTTACACTGTTGTCAAGCTGAAACATAATGTGTTTGGGCACAGCACAAACTGCAAACTAAAATACATTGTCTGGACAGTGCCAGCAGGGTTCTGACTGTGGTTGGAAATCACACAAACATGTGAATGAACACAGGAGAGAGCCTCAAAAAATACATTCTGTTCACAGAATTAACCCTCTCCAATGACATTAAATTACATGCCAGTTTATCTGATAGTAAAAAGGATCACACCCAAAAAAAGAGCCACGGCTACAAATGCTGAGTGCACAAACAGCCCAGTCAGAAGCCCATGAAATATAAAATGACCTAGTGGGAGATATGGGTGGTTTTCTCATATGCATAGAGCAAAGAGGAAGAAAATCACGTGTATGCCTGTCCATGAAATTGCTTTGTGGTGTGAAATTACCCATTTCTGAGTTAAATTTTTTGAGAGAAAACTCATAGATTCATGAAGGACTGTTTCTTATTTTTCCTGAAATTTTACATGCAACGAACACTCATCTCTATGTTTTAATTTTGTTCAGTTTTTCCATTATTTGTGTAATGTGGGACTGGAAAAATAAAATGCCATGGAATTCTAAAATTTAAAATATTGAAAGGTTTGAATTTTACATACCATTTCCCTCAAGAAATCACTGAGTGATAAAAAACTGTCCCCTGTTTTTGAACAAAAGTGGTGTGACATTTTGAAAACACTTTGATATTTCACTTCAGGATGACATTCCCTTGTTTTTCAGCATATATGCAATACAGCAAATTATTAAATTCAATCATACTAAGCCTTTGCCCCAAAGACATATCTTGGTATCTCAGAAGTATCAATTATCCCAGTCCGGAGTCTGACAACAGAAGATGTTTCCCCGTAGAGCACAAGGAAAAGCCTGCAGGTTTATTTATCACCCACATTTCTAAGGACACACATGGTATTTTTCTTTTTGCACATTTTCCCTAGCTATAAATAAAGCTGTTACTCCCCAGCTTTACCCAAGGTTTTTCTCTTTCCCAGTATAGGGAGTTCATTCACTGGTTTTGGTGGCAAGAGGATCAGATCTACCCAACTCCTGTAAACTACAAGATCAGTCTCACTGGGGTGATGACTTACAGAGATTTGCATGAAAATAAAAGATAAGCAATGCTTTTGGGGTTTGTTGTTTGTTGGATTCTGAGGGTCTTCTTTCTGCCTTTTTGGGTGATTTTTTTTTAGTTTTAGCATGTGAAAAAGCCTGAAGCCAACAATGTCATTTATTTGTCAGAGTCTTTGTGATGCAAAGGAAGCTTGTTTTCATTTTATGAGAAAAGAGAGACGACTTTGCTTTGAGATGGTTTCTAGCATTTCAACTTTTAACTTTGAGAACAACTTCAAGGCCAAATTGAGACACCTAAAATACAGGGTTTCTAAAGAAAATGCTGACAGCCTATAAACTATAAAAGTTACGGAGAACCCTGTAATAGTAATAATAGTATCTTTCATTTATATATAGTGCTTTTTCTCCCAAAACGTGTCTTCAGCCATAACTCAAACAATCTCATCTGTGGCAGTAAAAAGGACTGAAATAACAAGCATTGTAAACTTCTGGATTGGAGAAAGGTTCCACCCCAGTTCAGTTGCTTCTCAGGACTTTCCTTCCAATAAAATTGAGTTAAACTAAACAAATCTGGGCAGCTCACCTGCTCACTAATGCAAGGAACAAGTCACCACTATAAAAATATACAGGTTCTGTATCAGGGTAAATAATAGTGGGGAAAGAAAAAAAGAAGGCAAACTTCTCCAGCAGAAACTAGTAGGAGTTCAGTTCAATCTTTGTGTTGAGATGAGGACTTCAACAGAGAATAAATTTTCTCCTGAAGTTACTCCAAAAGACCAAAGTTACAATAAATAATAATAAAGTAAAACATATGTGAATCCTACATGAATCACAGAAACCAAGCACACAGGCACTTGAGGAAAATGGAGGCAGCTTCTTTGATGTATGCTATTTCCCCTCACATTACATGGTATGCAAGAGGTCCAGCTAAAAACATGAAATCATTATCAAAACAATTTTAGACAGAACTTAGTGATTTATTTTGCATAACAGTTTCTTCTCCAAAAGTCCTACTAGCAAGCTGAATAAAAAATATCTGATTCAAATTTATGATGAGAGATGGACACAAACCAAATAGTAAAATATTTGTGGCGTATGGAAACCAGCAACTATGTGAGCTGCCCAAGTTGTTTGCAGTTAGCTTTGCCTGCTTTTATTGCAAATATAATATCTATACATAAAGAGCCAACTCCTGGTCTTTGTGAAGTCAGTGGGAACTTGGCCATTGACTTCAGCAGGACCAGAATGTGGCTTGCTCAGATCTTATTTGGAAAGTGGGGGTGGAAACAGCTTGGGGTTTTTTAAAATACTTTTAAATATTGGAATTATAATATTTATTGTATTGGAAAAGGAAGACTAATTGGAAACAATATCATAAATTACGTGCCAATTAACTTCAACCAGTGATGCAGCAATATATGCTGAGATCTCTCTGCCAAGTCTGTGTGTGAAGTGCCAACATGCCAAGCACTGAGCACACACAGAGTTTCAGCTCTGAAGAGCCAAATGACTAAACAGAACAGAATGGTTAAGGACAAAAAAAAAAGCTGACAGGTCATTGTGTCCATTTCCCAGATGGGAAAAGTGAGGCACTGAATTATTACGGATTATTTCCCTTCTTGAGATAATTTGTGAGATTTCTTTTTATTTTGTCTAAGTGATGTGGCTACGTTTGAATAGTTTGCTCCAGGTTACAGAAGGAGGTTATGCCAGATCCAGAAACGGGTTTTAGATATCAAAGGCTTGGTCTTTTCACTTTCCTTTTGTAATTACAAACCCTGACTTTATACAACTTAATGATGGAGGGAAGACAGCAGCCTTAATTGAGGGACCATATTTAAGGCTGTAAAAGCACGAGGTAAAGATATGAAAATAAGCTTCTTATGCAAATAGATTCATCTTAATATTCATCCTTACAGAAAGCAATTTCTACTTTAATTCAGCAGCACTGCAGAAAACTGTGGGTAAAATGAATAACAACAGGAGAAGACTGAAGAAGCTTGGCAGATCAACCATGCTTTTGTTTCAGTGAGTTAGCACAAACCAAAGAGCCTGTGAGGAGTTATATGTTTAGGTGGGAAAATATGAAGCATCCAAATAGCCCTCACAGCACCAGAACTTCCAGGTGTCAGGTTTTGTATCCCAGGCAGGTCCCTGAGAGCTGCTTGGGCTGAAGGCAGATTTTCTGATGGCTCAGCTTGGTCCTGTTTAAAATTGGAGCCGGCATATCATGGGAAAGGGGAAAAAAACCTGAGTGCTGTATTGGCAGAAAGATGAACTCTACCAAAAGATAATTTCCAGTCTCTTTTCTTATTTTAACTTTAGAAAGCTCAGAAAACTGGGACACTGCTCCAAAACTGCATGGTTTACTTGGAGTATATCTGAAACTTGGCACACAAACTGCATCTTTTTCAAGTTCATGGGAATGGCAGTTCATGAGAGTCACCATAGAGCCTGGTTAGCCACAAACCAGAAATGCCACATAAAAAGCTATTTCCATAGCATTTACGTCCAGTTCAAACACAAATCAAGAAGTGCATAGTCTTACACTCTCTTTTTAAGGTAACAATGTCTTTTTTTGAATCTCATAAAAACTTAGGTACTGTTTGGTTCAGAGTTTGAGCAAAGGTTTACATAGTTTCCATTTTTATTAATTTTATTCCAATTTTCTACACTCTTACAGTCAGTTCTTCAGGACTGAAGAAGTTGTCTTATTCCACAAAACCATCAGGGTTTTCTGGAAGAGATGGTTTTAAATTTTACCCTTATAATTTAACTTGCTGGTCAAATCTTCTATTTGTCTTAGGGTTTTCTCTATGTATCTTTTTTGTACCTTTCCCAGCTTTTAATAAGACAGTCATTTGTCTGTCAGCTTTTTTCCTGTTCTCAGTGTTCTGAATCACTACAGTATGATGATTTTCTCAAATCAAATATTTTGATTTAAACAGATATGTACTGAAGAGAGGGCTTGTATAGCATTAAGATTTAATAAAAATCAGGATTAAACAGAAATTTAAAGGTCAGATAAAATAAAGAAAGGGAGGAAGGAAAAAAGGATATTCACAGGACTGAAAATGAACCAATTATTGCAAAGGCACAAATATGCAGAGCCTTGTCTAGTCATTTTTATATGTGCAAGGTCAGCCTCAAACGCCACCAAGCAGGGACAGAATTGCATCAGTGCTCACTGTACATTCTACACAGAGTGCAAGACAATGAAAAATAAGGACCACGTTCTCAGCTCACTGTGTCAAACTCTTCTGAATTCAGCATATTTTATCGCAGTTTACACTCAGTGAGAACCTTGACCCCAGGGCAATTCACCTGGCAAAATACTGCAGACCTTTCTAGCTGGTGGATTTTCCCCAGGTGCTTCTATCAATTACCTGCCATCAGAGTAGGAAGAAGGGGATTTGGATAAGGGAATTTATCACTACCAGAAAATTAACAAGGCAGCCTGATGGGGACACTTGGAGCAATTTTCCTGTGGCTAGGTTTCGGGATACAATAATTCCACATAGTTTGAAACAGTCAAAGACAAGACAAATCTCATCCTAAATAAGGCCACAGAGACTGTGATTAACTTGCACATATCCACTTCTAACACCCACCAGTATAAGCTTAAAGCTACGTGCCAAAGCCTGTTGTTTTTGTCTGAAGCTATTTCAGATTAGCGGAATGACATCCCATGATTAATTATTTTTAAAAATGTGGAATGAACATCCATTATTTTCTGGGGGGAAAAAAAGAAGCTCTTTTGTTTTAAATCAATCTAGATCACTCAATGTCCTAGAGAGGGCGAATTACAACTTGATTGTAGGCCAATTATTCTGGTGGAGAACACTTGAATGACTATAATGTATTCCTTCACAGGCAGTATTTGTTTTTGAATGCTGCTGTTATTAAACTAAAGGATGAAAAAGATCTCAGGTGCTTCAGATCAAAAACTCATTGCAGTGAGTGTTGTTCTGCATACATGTACTTATCTGGAATGGGTCTTTCAGCCTTTGAGCTCTGAGTCCCAGGCTTCAACAACAGTTTTGCTGGTGTTTATGGAACTACATCCAAGCAAAAGCATGGGTTGTATTTCATTCATACTAAATGGCTCTCAGAAAAGACTTAGTCACAAACTTTTTGAGTTGGCCCCCACTGCTCGGTGCGTCGGTCACCCCACTATTAAAACTTCGACTGCAATAAAAAAATACAAGTGCAGAGTTAATATTCTGAACAATAATTTCTCTCTCTCCAGAAATGTTATATCTAAGGAAAAGTAATGCAGAACTCATTACCGAGAGCTGATTATGAAGACTGTGAATGATGTCCTGGGTTATTATAATCTGATTAGTATAATAATCTATTTTATCCAGCTCTGTGACAGTTCAGTACAGATTATCTTGAATACTTCAGTTGGTTGTGCTAAACCCACTGAGAAGTTCTTCCAATTGCACTGACTAGTATTAACTTAAAATGAAAATGTTCACTATGTTAAAAATAACCCTTTCAACATTTGGGGAAAAAAAAATCTCATTATTTATATTTATCTTCTCATTCTTCACGTTTTGAGTCATGTCTCAAGATCAACTAAAGAAGGCCTTAGTGTGGTGCCAATGATATAAATCCTTGGAATTTATGCCAATACTTTTATTTGTCATATTTATTGGAACTGACATTTTTCTGGACTCTGTTCACACTATGACTTATGATCTTAATTGGGTTTCATTTGTTTGGCTGCTTAAAATAAATTAAGACCAGGGTGGGGGGGATTTATTGTCCCTCATGATCCTTATTTGCTAATATTGTGCAATAAGAATTCAACATTCTAGTTGCTATTGAATTATGCCATGTTATTAGGAAAGACCTTACCTAGTGTCCTGATTTCGCTGGGATCCAGTTATTTTTTTTCCTAGTAGCTGATAAAGTGTTGTGTTTTGGATTTAGGATAAGAATAATGCTGGTAACACACTGATGATTTAGTTATTGCTAAGCTGTGTTTACACTAAGCCAAGGACTTTACAGCTTCTCACACCACCTCCCCAAGCTGGGGGGCACAAGAAGTTGGGAGGGGTCACAGCCAGGACAGCTGTCCCCTGCTGACCAAAGGGATATTCAGACCAAATGGCATCATGCCCATCATGGTATGGCATCATTTCCAGCAGGGGAAAGCTGGAAGGGGACCACTGCTTGGAAACTGGCTGGGCATCCATCTGTGAATGCTGAGCAACTGCGTTGTGCTTCACTTGCTTTTTGTACTCTAAATCTTTAATTATTATTATTATTTTCCTTCCTTTTCTTTCCTATTAAACTGTCCTTAACTCATAAATTTTACTCTTTTTCCCGCCCCTCCCCCCCCAATTCTCCCTCCCATCCCACACCAGAGGGGACTGTGTAGTGTTTAGCTGTTTACCACGACACCCAGCTACTTTAAAGATCCTCTTCATTTCAGAACTACTATTTCATTTAATCCCCAGAACACTAATCAGGGATCTCATCTAGTTAAACTCAAGCTAGGGATGAGGAGCTGAAGCTGAAGGCTAAATCAGCAGCTGTGCCTGAGGTGAGGTGTTGCACAAGCTCAGTCTCCGACAGTGCAGTCTTAGTGTCATATGTGTTTCTAAAATAAGCAGCAACGGGGCACCGTCTGGGCAAGCTAAGGCTTAGAGGGTCTTGGAAGGTCTTAAAGAAGAAACAGTAACAATATATGAAAGATCCTAGAGTCATTAAGGTTGGAAAAGAACTCTAAGATCATCAAACAGACTTAAGTCACAAAACACCACAATTCAGGAGAAAAAGAGAGGTTTTCCTCTGATATTGCTGACAGCAGAAGTCCTTCCTCTTCCTGATGGTCGCCTGCAGGCACAAACTGCCCAACAGAGGCCAAGGAAGGAAGGTGGCTCAAAGTGGACCCCTCATTGAGCATACCCACTCCATTACTTCTTTACAAGCAAGATCCATCTGTCTCTGCTGCACTCCCAATACTCTGAAGCCAAATCCAGTCTACCCCACAGGGTATCATATTATGTGAAATAAAAAGAGAATAAAGTGATGCGAAATCTTTATGCTGTTACAGTTAATTCCTGCTCTAATCCCTCCTATTGACAAATTGCACAGTTTTGCCTGAGTGAAGCCCAGAAGACTCGTCCTACATAAGATTTTATGCAAAACTCGATGTTGTCCAATTGAATTCTTGTATCAGGGAGAGCCCTGTCTCCAAGGAGTGAGCCACTGCACCAGAAATGAAGGCACACTCAGAGCATGTGTATTTGAGATAGAGGGGGAAAAAAGACTTGCCTAATCTGAAATGCTGAAAGCAGAAAAGCCTTTTATTTATTATTGATTCCCAAGGCTCTTCACTGATTCTTGGAGCACTGCTTGGGTTTCTCTTTGAGGTCAGGACATTTCAGAATCACATTGTGAAGAGTTTTCAAAACACCCTAACAAAGGCCACTGCCTAGTTCTCACTGAACATGCTCGGTGGAGTCAGGAGTCAGCGTAACAGCAAAGCACAACATTCAATTCTCTTGTGGTAGAGGCAAGAAGTTCTTGCAGGGTATGCAACACTTTCCCCCAAATTAAACCCTGCTTAATAACAAAAAATTGCACAAGGCCCTCAAAACTTGAATATTGTAAGCTTATGATAAAAGTTTTTCTTGTGTTTAGGTCCAAAATTGTTCTCCAATAATCCAGATGTTTCAGATTTTAGGAAGAAGGAGCCACTGAAAGAGCTGATGACCTTGGAGAACTCAGGGTTTATAACAGAGAAAGGCAGAAAACTTTCTTGACAACCACAGGTACATTATAATTGAACAACTGCCTGTGCATAATTTGCTGTGAAGCCTTGGGAAAAGGGGAAAGGCATGAAAGAGAATGATGATTAAAAAGGTTAGTTATCTCTTCTATGTGGATAAATAAGGCCGATGGTCATCCAGACAATACCACCTCAATTAAATGAACAACTATTAAAAAAGAAATTGTCTGGGGACAGCAGTGGCAGCTGGTGCTCTGTTAACAATCTCCAGGTCAGACACTTACTCCTCCTAGATAGGAATTAACTTCTCAAAGAGCTGATGCTCGCACATCTTTACCTGATCTAGTGGGTCACTTTCTACAATAGCCATCTTTCCATCTGCCTGCTTTATCCCATTTGCCAGCTGTTTTCATACAGTCCTATATTATTTTACTCCTCAAATAACCACTTCATCTTCACCCTTTTCTTCATATGTTTGGTAAACACCCACTTTTTAAGCTTTCATGTCGGTGCCCTAAAACACCTTAGACCTGCTTGTCAGTTGTGGGAGGACATTAAATACCCTGTTTGCCTCTGAAGAAAGCCATACAGGAAGGTTTCAGCCTAAGAGGGCACAGAAAGGTGAATACATTTGAAGCTGCTGACACCTGCAAACTCCAGACAGAAATACTGGCACTGATGAGTGAAAATATATTCAGTTGTTGACCTCCATATATATTTCTCTTTCTTATGTAGCTTTTCACTGTTTTAGCCTTGTACAGTTGCTGCACCTTAGTGGGTCTTATTTTCCATTCCATTATTCCTTCAGACCTACTTATTTTGTAACTTATACAGATGGCATTGAATAGGTTGATTCATCTTACAGTGATACATATCAACCTAGATCTTACTTAACAGCAGGGATTGCTTATAATACCCCCTATTTCTCAAAAATTATCGTGGTTACTTAATTATTCCCAAAGATTTCTCCCACACAGAATATCCCTCTGTGTAATGCCTGCTGTGTCCAACAAGGACAATACATTCAGTTTGCATTCCAAGTGTGGAATCTCCCTGTTAGTATGAAATCAGGTGTCAAATGTGCCTGTCAGACAGAAGAGGATTAGTATTGTTCTGAACACACATTCTAGTAAGATAAACAACTCACACTGTAGGTTTGGTGTATATCCTATGCAGAGTTATGAACAGACTTCCAGTATTCATCTTCTCACTATTTACCTATACAGACACCGTTTCTATGTTCTGCCTTCTAATTCGAGAATCAAGTTATGTTATACATTTGCCATTGTTGATACAGACAAGAGCCTGGTATGCAGTACAGAAATTGGAGTTTGATTTTGTATGGAGAGCAGAAAGAGAACACAAATCGACTCATTTTGACTTTTCAAACATGTATACCAAACATTGTGGCCACGTTGACAAGAAGAACTGCAGGTGAACAAAAAAGTTATGAAAACACTTTGCTAAACTGTTTCCTCACAGCTTTCAGTTAAATCCATTGTAATTCACAGAAAACGGAAGAAAAAAACAGATCCAAAATGTCAGAGACGCACAAGGAATACTCAAAAGTAATTAAATAAAAATGCCTAATAAATTTCATCTTTAAAAAGTGGGACATCACAATACAAAACACACCTTGAAAACTTTGTTCTTTAGGGAAGTTTGTCAGCCTTTGGTCCCTAAAGGCAGCAA
This sequence comes from Acropternis orthonyx, assembly GCA_035583155.1. Taxonomy (NCBI): domain Eukaryota; kingdom Metazoa; phylum Chordata; class Aves; order Passeriformes; family Rhinocryptidae; genus Acropternis; species Acropternis orthonyx. The sequence goes on along the minus strand of JAWWEU010000037.1, from coordinate 14,304,568 downwards.
GCACTGTTTGGTTGCTGCTCATGGATCTTGACATAGAAACCGAGAAGCTCCTGAAGACCAGTGGAAGGTCACTCAGGCGCTGAGCTGAGTGTAGCACAGAGCTGAGGAGTCTGCTTATAGTGATCAAAACAGCAAACAAGGTGGGAAGTTGTAGTGATATATTCTAGATTGCCCAAAAATCCATTTTCTTCTACGTGTATGTAACAAAACCTTGAGTCTTCTTTCATCTTTGAAACAGAAAACACTGAAAACGTTCAGATTCAACATGTAATGTTAAAAGAAATAAATATATTCCATGTTTAAGTACTGAAATAAAATGTTTCCATTTTAAAAATACTACACAGGTTTATAAATACTTTACCAGAGCTATTCAATCCTTTCAGCACAAATGACACCTAATTCAGCCCATCCAAAGTTACGAGTTTGAGTGAATAAAAGAGCAGTTCAGGAAAACATTTCCTGGCCATATATCACAGTTCCTTCTACCTCTCCCTCTGGCTGTCTCAGGAACTTTGACCCTTTTCCCCAAGCACTGACACCTGTGAGCCTGGTCCTGCTGCTCCAAAACTGGGCAGAGAACTTGCCCTCACCTCACCTCCTACACAAGGTGCTGCAGGACAACACAGCCCTGTCTGGCTCCAAAACTCACCTCTTGGCTCGTGAATACCAGCACTGTTACTGAAGAGCAGGGACACTCTGGAGCCTGAGAAAACAGCACAGCTGCAAGGCCACTTCTCCTCTTTCACAGAGTATAAATATATATATATAAGAGTAAGGCATCTTAGTTCAGCCTCAACAGAAACAGAGAAACATAATTCTGGGAGATTTCTTCAATTGTTTTGTGAAGCACTTCACCCTCCAGGCTTCAGGCCATCGAGAGCAGCACAGCAGGTTCTGGGATCACAACTTCATTCCCACTGACAAGGTTTTGCCAACACACTGACACCAGAAGAGCTTCCTGGTAGATAACATGGTCAGTCATACCAGAAAAAACCCCTGTGTCAGTCAAGCAACCCCAGGTCCCTGAGTGGCCCAGACTGGTTTTGCACTGGCACAGGCAGAGCTGTTCTTTGGGGTACAGAGCAAATGATGGTAGCGTGGTGCTGGCCCAAACATTTCTGGGAACCCAGGACACCATTCCCTGTGCTCTGGAATTTATTGGAAATGGTCTGTGATTCAGCTAAGTTCACACTTTAGTCAGAGCTGGACTTTGACCAAGATCACTAACATTTTTGGATAGTCGTCGAGGAAACATTAAATCGCGACCCAATTTCTTAGAAAACAATCAGTCCCTGTGAATGAAATGTGTGGCATTCATCTTGCTGAGTTGCCATATAGTTTGTACTATGAGTTGTGGACTGGGAGGCAAGAGGGAACCCATCTCTACTCCATAGTAATCCTGCATGTTAAATCTACATTAACATTGCTGAGGGTAAGGGTGGCACAGAGACAGAACTGGCCACCTGGGCCACACTATTCCCCAGTGACCGCTCTCAGATATTCCCCAGCTTACTTATTCCAAAGGGAGAATGGAAGAAGCAACTTCACATTGCCTGGAGCAGAAGCATGACCCGAATTATCTACCTTGCACCAAAAAAAAAAAAGAGAATTTTCTATATTTGGCAGCACAGACTAAATTCTGAGAAGAGTATAGAACATTTCTAAACATCTTCTTTTACATGCCATTGTTCAGACCTGCAAAAAACAGATGGAGAAATCAAGGTACTATGTTTTACATCCCTTCTTTGCAATTGTACATGACTCCTGCAGGCAGTAGTGAATTGGGCATTGTGCATTTTTTTGTCCTTATTTGTCACCATGTCCACATGTGACAACATGAAAAATAGCTAAGTTATTAGCACACTGTGGTAAAAGTCACGAAAGACAAAGTATATCATCAATATCCTTCAAAATTGTGATGCAAAGGTTTTTCTAGAAACACTCTCAATAGTACATATGTATTTCAGACATAGCAGATTACTTTAATATGAGCAAATATCCCATTTGTCTGAAGGAGTGTTCGTAAGATACACCTTGAAATTATTTATAATTTGTAATGGCAGAAACCACCCCCCCCCCAAATGCTTTAGTGCATGGAGAGATGCAAAGAAGCAAATATACTTCGTACATGGCAGGCTATTGCTTTGCTGAGTGATTTGAAGTGCATTTGCTGTACGTGCTCTAAACAGCAGGTGCAGATGTGACTGGAAGTGGCTGGTTGTGTCAAACTAGAAATACTGCATGAGAAACCTTGAAGAGCTGACTTCTACCTTCTTGGGAGAGCTGAATGCACCAACCTGAAAGAACAAAGACTGCAAAACAAGAGCACCCATTTGGCCTTCCTTCCCCACTGCTGCTGAAATCGAGCTATCCAGGGGCCAGCGGAGCTCCACAGATGTGCTCTGCCTTATAAACAAATGAGTGAGGTGCCTTGGGAACAAGCACTGTAATGTAGGAAACAGATTGCATTCTGTTCTGCCACGAGGAAATGGATGGCTGAGTGAACAACTGACATCTTTATTTGCATATATTTCCAATTCTCTCCTTGCAGCAGGCCCCTAATTCCTTCCTCATCAAACTGGTTTCTCCCACTGGAGCTTGGTCCCACAAACTCCATAATGGAACATTTCAGGAGATGCAGACAGGCCTTCCTTACCTAAATACTTCTTCTTACCTAAGTGGAAACAGGGGCTGGCATTTGGTGAGTGTCTGCCACAGATAGATTTATGGGGTTTGGCCAGAAGTAAGAGGGGAAATGATGAATGTCCTGCTGTCTGCAGGTGAACCAGAGTGGTGTGGATATATCAGTACATTACACAAAACTGCCAGTTCTTTGGCAACTGGATTAAAAAACAACCCCAAGCAATAAAAAAAGAGGTTGGAGCAGGGCCAGTGAAAATTCTACAAAAAGATGCAGAGTGTGTCTTTCAGTGACATCCCAGAGTTACACTTCTTAGGGCTTCCTTCTCATGGAAAGTGGAGAAATCTCTGTCATTGGAAGGGCTGGAAAAGGCAAAACTGGGCTGGAAAAGGCAAAACTGGGCCAGAAAAGTTGCCCTAATTGCTTTTTCTTTCTGACCTGAAGGGTGAACAATGCAGATCATAAACAAAGAAGCAACAGATGTTTTAGTGCCCATTTCAAAAGTCAAGAGACTCATATACCCTAAGAGACTAAATAAGAACTGCAGTCCTCATGACTAATGCTTCCACACCATCATCCAGACTGCATGCTCCTTCTTCTTTTCCCAGCTTTGTATTTAAGTACTCACCTCCCCTGTCCTTTCAAAACCAATAAAATAAAACTTGCAGATTTCGTTGCCATCTCACATTCAACCAAGAGCCTCCTGAGACTAAACATCCTGGAAACATGTCTGAACCACTGGAAATCTTAAAATTCTTTGTACCTTGAGATGATCTCTCCTTACAGTTCAAAGGGGTGGAAAAACAAAGCACAATACGGAATGGGTAATGATTTAAAAGTCAGTAATTATCAAGGGGCCCTTTTTTCCCCCCAGATGTTTTAGTCCAATCTGAGTGCATTTCCAATACACCACTGAAGAATCTAACTCTGTAGCCACAGTGGGTGGTCTGAGAAACTTGTAAAAAAGGCAGGATTATGTCACAGTGAAAAGTGCTTTGTTTTACAGATTCACCCCAAGCAATCTGTGTGTCTTTGCAGAACTAATTGGAAAGACCTAATTCTCATGCAACCCCTGCACTGACAGTGTTAATATAAATTCATGCCAACAGGAGGCAAAAAAAAGTTTCACCAACCTGCCACAAGTCACAATAAATTTGGGGAAATACATATTCCCATTAAAATTATAATATATCTATGTGAGGCACAATCATTAATGAGCGGAAAACAATGTCTGAACTGATCTTTCCTCTTACTCAGGCAAATAAAAATGTGTTTAGAGCAGCTAAAAGAAGACCAGAGATGGAGCTGACTCGGTGTCCTACTGTACTGTAGCTACAGGGGGGGACCATCAAACACCTCACCAGTGAGCACGGTGCCTGCACCCTGCTCGGGCTGGAGGGAGCACGGCAGACCGTCACACTCAGCGCTGACTCGCCAGTCCGTGTTTACACCTCCTGCTCCAAGAACGTATTTTGACAGCATGCACTGTGTGCTACCACCCGCCACAGAGAGAGAACATTCCTGGAAGGGAGTTTCTCTCTTTTGCAACCGATACAACTTTAAAGGTATTTTTCTGCTTTAGCATCTGCATTTCATTTTGTTTTGTTTTGGTTTTGTTTCTTCCAAGACAGACTTTACAAGTCTCTTGTTTCTTCACAAGCAACAGCTGTCAGGTTTGATGAGAAGAGGTTCTGCATCTTACAGAACACAGCTACAGAGCAAAGGCCTTCAGCCACACACAACCAGAGAAAGCCTTCCTCTACCTTACACAACAATTTAAAGGATTAAGATTCATTGGGTTTCTCATGCGGTTTTACTGTTAACATGGAACATGGTCCACATTGAAGCGGTCTTTACATGATTCTTCTGAAGCTGGGGTAAAAATACCCCCCACCCACATCCAAATTTTCCATCCACAAATATTAAATACAGGACTCCAAATGTCAGGAAATTTGACATACATAAGTATATTCCTACATTATTCCTTTCAGGGCAATCATTGCTTTTAAAATAGCATCTTCTTTCTGCTCACACTGTATTTAGGCAAGGCAATAATTTCCAAAGATCTGGTTTTAATTTACATTTGACTGCCACTACACAATGGCCATTCATGATGAACATATTCAATAAATTTAACAGCCTTATGATGTGCTGCTTCCTGAGATTACTTCCATTCCATTGCATCTGTAGAAAAATACTTTTTTTTTTTTTTTAAATTTGCTTTTTCTATCTAAAAGAAATTTAATGCTAGTAGTACTGGAATATGAAGACTTAATAAATCAGATTTTTGTCTGCTTTGTCACGTTTTTCATTGCCAAGAGGTTCTGAAAAAACGGCTGGTTTGGAATCTTATATCTATGAATGAAAATAAAGGCAATCTAGAGCCATACTGCTCTATTTATTTCTGCCCTTAACTTGAACTAAGTAAGCATGCTAACTGGTGTTCGATAGTTGCTGTTTTGTAGATACTTTGTCTGAAAAAAATCCAACAATCTACCAACTTAGATCCTGTCCTTATAAAGAATTATATACATGTATCTTTAAACAGATGATGTTAAAATGATGCTATTTCTATTTCAAATTAAGCATGGTGTATATCTTACTTTTTCATGACTTTTAGAAGATAAAGGTTACACCAAATTTAATTAAAACCAAAGCACAGTATTTTACAAGATTTTTCACAAGCACACTGTGCTATTTCGAATATCATTAACAGAGAGGAGACATTACATTACTAAGGAGATCTGTGTAATCTGTAATTACATTAACTGTGAGGAACTGACACATATAGTAACAAAATAGGAACACCACCTGCACTATTTGAGTATTGATCTACTCAACTATCAGTGCAAAGGTACTTTCTTACTTCCATCCTCTTTAATATATTAGACAGAGAGATAGCAATTTGCTTTCATGGATCCAGTTTCCATGAAATTCAAAACCTGTATCCATAATAGTTTAAATCAAATCCTCTGAAGTCAATCACAGCCCACCCAGCATCTTTGATCAAACCTAGCAGAAGGATGGAAGTTATGGTTTGGATCTTGGAATCAAGATCATTCCTCTTCAAGCTACTAGTTATATAGTAGAAATTAAATACAGGTATCTGTAGGCTTTCAGTCCAAAATTACTTCTTTTGCAATGTTTAATTGTAGGAATAAGCACATCTGTTATTGTAATAATAATGCAATTGTTAATTTCTCAGGTGGAAAAGACAGGAAATCACTTAGCAGGATGTTAGGAAAAAAGCTTAGGCACCTTAGAAACACCATAAAAATGAGAGCACAAGAGCGCATTTCAAAGGAGTGATTGTGAAATCTTAAGAGTGAGAAGACTCCTGTGTTTCTATTACTTCCCTGCAAGAAACCTGAAGTTGTCACAGATAGCTTTTGATGTCTTACACAAGGAACAGAAAGGATTGCAAAAGAAACTTTCTGTTCATAAAGTAAACAAAAAGCAAACCAGGTACTAAAGGGTTAGTGTTGGTATATTTTCCTGAAGGTCATTATTACTCATTGACCCACCCAGAACTGGCACAGTTAAGAAGATGTGATATTTGAGCTGTGTTTAGTTTAGCCAACACACATTTCCAGTGATAACATTTTTAGGAGAAAAATCATCTCCATCGCCTGGTGCTCTCCATCAAATGCATTCCTTCTGCAGCCTCGCCTGGCACCACCAGGCACAGCCGTGCTGGAAGGCGCTGCCTCATTGCTCACATTTTCTTGAAGTCTGGAGTTTTTGTAGCTGGCCTGAGCAGGACAGAATGAACCCTGGAAAATACTTACACAGATTATACCAAAGGAATGTAGGGCAAGAATTAAATTATAAACCAAAGTGAATTTAAATGAAATAACACAGCAATAACACAGCAGGTTGTGATGGCTGTTTGATATGGTCATTTAGGATCTGATTTTCAAGGTATGACAGAGGAGCAGGAGGTAGATGTAAGACAGGGGAAGGGACTCCTGGCTTAACTGAAGGCTTGTAATGATTTCCCAGATGGGGTCTACATTCCTCCTCCTTTCATCTTTCCAAACTACTTCTCCTTGACTTGAAGCCTAGAAAATCTGGTCACCTTAATATATGTCTGGCAACATTTCAATATAGGAGTCCACAATGACATCTGAAAGTGATCATTTTACTGCCCACACTGGAGGAATGTTTCCCCACAGGAATAAGGAATTTTATGAGTGTTATAAAAAGTTACTGGCACTACAACATATTATCACTGTGGTATAAATTACTGCACTGCATGTCAGCTAGGGGCCAGCCAGGACAGCAGCCAGAACCACCTCCCTGCTCTCAAAGAGCTTCATGGACAACTGCCTCCCTTCCCAGCCTTCATCCTCAGCATCACCCGCTGGGTTCCTCCTCAACAGGGACACATTCAAAGCAGGAGGGAGGGAGGGGCAGAGCAGAAAGCTGTTGCATCGCATACTGATCATAACCCAACTGCAGCAGCAGACAATGTTTCGATCACATTTGTCTTTCTGCCAATAAGATTTGCAAAGTAACGCTGGTTTTCATCAATAGAGACCAAAGCTGCAGTTTTGCCCTATTCTCAAGCTCGGAGCAAACTAAATAGAGTATTCTTGAATATACTTAACATATTTTGTTCTCAAAATATAAGGTACTTAGATCCTCATCAGACCTTTTTTTTTTTTTTCACCACCACTCTGAAATTTACCTTTATTTTTAGCCTATATTTTCCTGAAGTTATTAGATGTTCTGTCACAGGAGATATTGAGTACAAAATGCAAAATACTGCTATTCTGTACTGTCCCTCCTACTTCTAAACCAAATGAGGTTGAGCCACCTCCCAAGCCAGACAATACACACCAACAACAGCACGGGGAGGTGGCACCTGGCACAGGCTGATCCTTCTCCCTCTGCAGGGACCCAAGGACTGTGGCCCAGCATGTAACCTGAATGGTTAAGCTGGCTCAAATGCCATCTGCACCAAACCAGGCTTGCCCAGAGCAGAGAGGAATCCAGCTGAGAGCACAGGCTCGGTCTGGTTCCTACCTGGTCCTGCTTGGGGAAAAAGCAGCACCCAAGCCCTGGTCCTTTCATCAGGAGTTATGTAACTAAAGGAATATTGAATTCTGGATGCTGTAACTTAGCACAAACTACAGCTGGATAACACATCTTTATCTGCTGCTCAGAAACCCAGTGTCCTGAGACAATGTCCTATAAAGAGCAGTGTCAGACAAATGAGAGAGGCTGCAGCTCAGACTGAAGCGATAAATCTGTATGCAGGGCTTGTCATCATTTCCCATTAGTTTGGAAGCTCCAGCCTTGTCAGTGATCTGTCAGGGGTTGCAAGACACATTTTTATTTTCAGGGCTCTATAGCTCTGGGCTGAAATGTCACATTTGCGGTGTCATCAAAACATATAAAACCTGGTTCAGTCATGCAGGAAGGAATAAAAGGAAAAATAAAGGACTTTCAAAGTCTCAGTATCTTTACCTTTTAACTTTTTTTTTTTCCTCTATCTTTCCAAGTGCATTCCTTAGGCTTAAAAAACTGCACATTCCAGAAAATCTAAAACAGGGTGAGTTTTTCTCAGCAGGGAATCCACACATCAATCATTACAAATATAAATCTCATATCTCATCTATGCAGTCTTTACACTAGGAACAAATAGCACCTCTAATTCCTTAATGTATCCCTACTGCTCCCCTCACAATACTCTCCACAGCAGGGAACTTCCCTCTGAGTGCTGATCTGTGTAACTGTGCAGCCAAGGAAGACTTGTAGGGTTTTAGCTGAGCAAATGGAGATGTTCATCGCTCCAGGTTCCCTTATAGGAGCAATTCAGGCAAAACATTTTAAACAAATACTTTGGCATAAGATGGATCATATCCTGGAAGCACTAACATCTCTTCTTGACTGCACAGACAGGCTGGGCTGTTGAGCAAGCATGGAGATGTCAGTCATAGTGGATGTTAAAATACAAAAGTGTTACTCAAACACACCCTGACCCAGGTCTTCAAATGCAAACAGTGTGTAAGCTTCCTTCAAGGAGACTGGATATCCAAATACTTTCAGATCTGCATTTTCTGAGCTGCTATAGGAACCCACTGGAACAGCAGTCAGTGAAACTATGTCCCAGTCACTGGACTGTTCTTCCTACCTCCTGACCCTTGAAAGGTCCAGTAAGAATTTAATCTTCTCTTCATCAAGTGCAAAGGGCAGCAAGTACACCTTCAACATTTGGGCTTAATGTTCCACAGTTCAAAGGCCAACACTGATGGCACGCTGCAAAACTTAGCACACAAAGCTGTGCCATGAACATAAAATTCCTGGATGATCCAAAAGAAAATAAATGAGAAATAAATAGAAGATTAGATATCAAGTAGTAAAATTGTGTTCTACAAGACTTGCACTCCAGCAAAGATGGGGATGAAACATGTGCCGCAAGGAAGTGTAAGTGAAAAGCAGCTCTTTGAGAAGCAACACCAGTGAAGAGTGCATTGATTGCATTGATTAATTGCCTTTGTACAGTTGATCACTATATTTAATCCAGGAAATCCCTGAGTGTTTTGACCTGTCATTAGGGAAGACAGAGTGAGGCAAATATGTGTAAAACATCAAAAAAATAGTAGATACTTAGGAAAAAATGTGACAGCTTGCTTTTTGGAGTCTGCCTTCCAGGAACAGTCTTCTGTAACCACTTAAAATTTGCTGCTCTGCTAAATATTCTTGCCAGTACATTTGTTTTCTGCTGGCTAGATGATAGTTGCAGGAAGCAAACTTAAAACTTTTTTTTTTTTCTGAAGCAGAAGTATATTTATGGCTTTTTTTCTTTTTTTTTTTTTTTTTTTTAGATAATATTTACTGAGTTCTAAATTTCCTCAAGAGAAAGCCAAAGAATGAGGTAAAATATGTAAATCTAGTTCTGGGATATACAAAATATTCAAGCTGAGGGAAGTAAAAAGCTAATCAACGGTCTGCAGACTATGAAGAATAAAAATATACAATAAAGAAATACACTATATACTGAAGTTGTGCTTTTGTTCCCTTGGGTACAGGCTTTACCACAATAAAGCACTAAGTCTCTGAAAGTCTTTTTATAAATTTTTTACTGGAAATTCTTCTGTCATTCCTCAGGTTTTATGTTCCCAGGATATTCTTGGTTTTGATGCTTGTGTGCTTAACTGTGAAATACATGATTTAAAGTGAAATCACATACTTAGGTAAGCATAAGGTTGCTTGTTTATTAAAATAAATAATCAGGCTTAATAACGCATTTTTAAGGAGCTTGTTCCCTCCACACTGCCTTCAGGGGTTTGCATGAAACTTTTGTACTGAATGATTTACACACACCATCCCATTTCATCCCTCCCACCTGCCCATTCCCACGCTGCTCTTTCATTGCTGTACATTTGAATGCTAAAGAGAAATCCACAAATCAGGCAGAAAATTCCCTGTTAGGCACATAAACATCCAGGGTTTAAGGGCAGGAATTCCATTGGCAGACACAGACTGCAAGGACTCCAAGCTGAATCCGGCACATTCCACGTGGATGGCTGCAGTGAGAAGCATCCAGCCTGTCCAGGTACCCACCTCCACTGCTCCTGCCAGCTGGGCTATGGCTGCAGTCACAAATGGATCTAATTGAACCTCACTGAGCAACCATTGACCCCAAAGGCCAAAAGCCACCCTAAGCTTCCCCCATGCCAAGCTCTGAAGAGGCAGAGCTGACAGCACCTGGTCACTTGGCCAGAGCTCTCAGTCCCTCAGAGGATGCTGAATTCTGCCTCCTCACTTCACACTGGCACCTGCTCCAAAGAGCAAAGTGTTGAAACAGGAATGGTGTTTGTGCTATATTTTCTTGTGCTACATTAGATTATTCCCTGGATGGTTTTCTTCCTTCGCCCACGCCTCCTTTACCCCGCTAACACTTTGTCTAACTCTTGGCAGATTTTCAATGTAAATATTTCTGCTCCTCGAAGGAATTTACATAAAGCCCAACTGCTTGCCGGGGAGGAACACGTGAAGCTGTCACAGCTCCTTTGTGACAGTTTAGGAGGACTCAACATTGCAGTCACAGGACCAAGATAGGGAATGTTCTGATCTCCTCTCTGAGTGTGCTCTGTTATTCATAAAACAATTTGACTTTAACAGTTAAAGTTTCAAAGCCTTGCTATGCCAGGCTGAAATAATAAATGCCTTTTTAGTGCGGTTTTCAACAGGTTTGTAGTAGTCACACTTTGGGGAAATTTTAGCCATTTTGGAAGTACAATGGTTGTCCAATAACAGGCTGAGCCTGAGAATGTCTGTGCTGGAGATGTCCTGTCAGTACAAACTGGCACCATTTCATTCCCTTCTGTGAACTCCTGCTGATTGACTCCACACGAGAACCCCTTCCCTCTAGACACTTACCCCATTTCCATAATGATGTTTTCTCCCCAGTTTGAGCAAGGGCAAAAAGAACATTGACTAGAAAATGAATCATGTCAATACATACGGTTTTCACGTATGAAAATAAATGGAAATCAGGACTTTAACACTGACATAAATCTAGGGGGAAAGTTTTGAATCACAACACAACCATTACATAGAAAGTCAAAATGAGAAAGCAGATACTGTTCTAGCTTTTTAATTAACAGCACTCCATTGCAAGGCTGACTTCCTTGATATAGAAAAATCAATCCAGTTCTGAGGGCCTTTAAGTAGCAGTCCTGAAAGAAGAATTATCGTATGTCTGCCATATGCAAAAATCAAGAAAACTTATTTTTAGGTTGAGGGGGGAAAAAACCACAAACCAAGAGCCAAAAAAGCTTTTTCCCAATTACGAAATTCCAAAACTTGTTGAGGGTAGAACTGTCATCCCTAATAACAAATGGGAACCTTAAGATTTCATCAGTGTAGCTGAATAATTACAAACATCACTCAGGAAAGCGAAATTCCCTGGTGTGTCTGGTACTTTCTCCGAAGTTATTCTTTTGCTGGCTATTCAAGCTGTATTTGTTATCAATTATCATAGCAGACAGAAACAAGGAATGAAGAATACAGACAGCAGTGCTCCTGAAGTCATTGCTGTTGAAATTATTTAAAACATTTTTGGGCAAATAAAAATTCCACTGCAAAAAATTGCTGACAAAGACCTGCAAAACTCACAGTTTAATGTGAACCAACCACAAGTGTCACAGGATACTTTATTCCCCTCTAACTTTATTATTTAGACATCTCCTTGAGCAATGAGTTCCTACATTCCCTACCTTATAGGCACAGAGAGACCAGGGAAGGGAGAAGTGGTCACTGTGCTTGGGTGCACTTTAAAAATGTTACATCCTGTGGAGTTTTTGCACCAACCCATAATGCCCATCACACCAACCTCCCCAATGCTGGGGCACGAGGTGCCCTGATCTTTACACATCCCCTTCCCTTCCTCCTGTTTATCCGGAGTGAGAGTCCTGAGGTAGCTCCAAACCTTTGGCAATATCAACAATTATTACATTGAACAAAGAGATTTAGCCAAACTATACAGGATTAATTTATTTCACAGCTCTTTGGTTGGCATGAATGCAAAATAATGAAGCTAATGACTTACATTGGACTAAAAGCTTGTGACTAAACATTTTTCACCAGCATCTAGGGATTAATTCCACCCTAAATCATTACACGACCTGTCAAGGCACATTTCATCAGCCTAACCCTGTAAATTCTTCCTACGGTGCACAGAAATTAAACGCAAGTGGTTTAATTTTAGGATTGATTGTTTCATCTTCCTTCTACCAGGGCACTCAGGCTTAGTTAAAGCCCCACATTATCTGGGACAACACCCCAGCTCTTGCCTATTTCACAGCAATATAGTGTTTAACATTAGTCATACATATATGAACAGCAGACTATAAGATGACTAAATTAGGATAGATACAGATATGACAAGCAAAAAAAAAAAAAATTACCAGTTGATCAGATTAGACTTGCTCTAACTAAACATGAGAATTTATTTTAATTATTATTAAAAATGTGTATCTATTTCTGATTTCTATGAAAACAGCCTGTAGATTTTTAACTAAAAGTACCTGTGCCTCTGAGACATTAGTTTCTACAGTTATCTTTATAAGTATTTTCAAACTAATCTTTATATAAAACATATTCTATAGCCCCCTTGCCTTAGAAATATGCATGAAGCAACTCCAGTTAAGCCTAGAAGAATAAATAAAAGCAAAACGCTAAAATCCAGTGATCTGAGAAAAATAATTCTCAAAGAAAAAAGCATTTAGAAAACAAAAAACCTGGGAAAAGAAAGAAATTAAAAAGAAAAATTTAAGGGTTTTTTTTAAGAACAAGCTAACATTCTGAATTAGAACTTTAAACTTATCCAACTTTTAAATGAATTTCCTCTCTATTTAATTTTATGAATTCATGGGATTTTTCTACTTATGATTTTCACATCTTCTCTCTCTCCTCATTCAGCACTACCTAATACCCAACCTTAGCAGAGCACTTGGCACTGCGGTGGTTCAAACCACACGAGCAATCGCTGCAGGACCTGTTGCTACACTCTTTGCTGTCTCTCCTAAGCTGTGATGCTCTGGTTGTCAAACTGAATGTGTTATCACATAAGCCCTGCCTTGGTGTAGAGTGCACTCTCCTCTTCCCAAAGCATATGTTAGTCATTAAATGACAGCTTGAACAGATCAAGATTACTGAAATTTATTGTGGGTCGCTGCAGAGGAGGATGGTATGCAGAGCTGGCTCTGGGGCGAGTCACTCAAATGCAGTTCCTCTTGGCTGGCCCTGTCCTGATAGGAATCTTGTTGCTGAGCCAGCCTGTGTTGCCTCTTAAATTGGGAAGGACTGAACTTTTTTTTCCTTAAAAAAAAAAAAAAAAAAAGGGAAAATCCCTCCTTAGCAGCTGCATATTTCCTGCTAGAACGGCAACTCCAAGTTTCTACTACTGGCTGTTAATGTCATTATCTACCAGAGGGAGTGGAGTTCGACTGCCTGGGGGAACAGGAGGTGGGCAGGGGAACAAGCAAACCCAGAAATTTGCCATCCACCGACTTCTCTCAAGGACAACTCCTCTGCCATTTCTGAGCTAAAATTAACGCCACTTGTAAGCCAAAGTTTTTATTTATATTGTGTGAACCAAGTGCAAGCAGTGTTTTAGATGGGTGATGTTCCTGTAACACAGCCCATACTTAGCCCGAGCGCTGCCCTGTGATTAGTTCAGTCAGAGCTGCCAAACACCACCCGGTGCCTTTGGGTTTGCCTTGGAGAAATTTCCACCAGGGAAAGGCAAAGGAGATCCCACTCACCACTGCTGAGCAGGTGCTTGGTTTTCCCATTGCTGGTTAAATGCAACAGCTCAGGAGCGTAATAAAAAGGGTCCAATTAATTCCAAAAACCTATGCAATTATTTCTGTGCTAATGCTGCTAATCATCGGCAGCAGGGCAATAATCTTTGCCTCTATTAGACTGCATAACTGTTATTTCTCCCTCAAACTTCCCCACTTTACTATTATGGTTGTGATGATTCTACTGTTAATGCAGAACATATTCCAGTTTTCACACTCAGTGCTCCAAGGCAGTATTCAGAGTATTTGCCGACAGAAATTGTGAACACTCAAAGGGAGCAGGGGGGAGGAAATCAATTTACATTAAGTGGACTTGTAGAGTTTTCAAATTCTCCTCTTGCTAACTATAAATTCATTCCATTTGGAAACTGCCCACTATTTCTTTATCACCAGAACAACAAAGTTGAAGCCAGCTTTTCAACCATCATTATCATAAACTAACCTTTCTGAGTTCCACAAAACCATAGTGAACTCCCTTACAGTCATCATTCATGTCTAATGTGTGTAACATGCCAGTGCTAGTCCAATCCCTCTCAACTGCAAGCCAATGAGGATGAGTTTCATGTTCAAAAAGGTTAAATATTCTATGATATAGAAGTACATACAAATGAATAAATTTCCTGTTACTATCCATATCCTTCTGTTTCTCTTTTGGACACACGCACACCAAAACCAAACAAAGTGTTTCAAGGAATTAAAGGAAATAGCCTATGGCCTTTCCACATGTTCTAACCAAGAGTATGTGCAACAGAGCCTATTTTCAAAACATGTTCCATCTTCACAGTGGTTTGCCTTTCATTACCTGCTCATTTTCAGCATATTTTTGCATATGTTTCCAAGGCAGCAGAATATAAATCAGAAAGACAAAAACAGATTTAGCATATTTACAATTTTCTGAGTGAAGTATCATTCATTTATATGCTTTTAAATATTGGTCAGTCATGCCACATAAATCATTCCTGCAAACCTAAGAGGTTGCACAGAGAGGTGGGCAGACGGGCCAGAAGTCATGGAGAACTTCAATAAAAGTATGTGATAATGTCTTGGATTGGTGAGCAAGAAATGCAAACCCACAATCTAAAAGGCAAAAGAGCATGAGCAAAAAGCTCAGACTCTGCAGAATTAATAAAAATAACCCAGCTCTCTCAACACTGAGCACTAACCTGTTGAAGTCACCACCTGTGCAAAAAAACCTAGCAACTGTTCCACCAAAGTGTCTCACGGAGAACGTACAACAGGTTAGTCACATCCCATACTTCTGAAAGTAATAAAAGCCAAATGAAATAGGGTTGCAGATGGCACCTCTGCAGTGAGGTAATAAGCAGCAATAACTAGTGAGAAATTTTGTAGTCAACTCCCTACTTGTTATGCAAAGTGCTGACAGAACTTTGAATTTTCAGAAATTATTTGCACACAGAGCCTTTGCTCTGTTCCTCATAAATATAGGCCCATTTATCTGCTATGACTTGTCCTGTGCAACAAGAGGTATCTCTGAGTGGCAGAATTACCTGCCTTTCTGAGATACACATAAGATGTTCAACACAGAAAACTGACTTAAGAGCAGTTCTTGGCACTCAGGTACATGGTCAGCTCTGATTTAATTGCCATATGAGAGAACACAGTAGAAAAAAAAAAATAAGTACTTTAGGGAAATCTAGATCTTAGAAGCTTTCCAATGTAAGACTTCCACTATGAGCCCAGACAATGTGCAATGGCACACCACTGAAATGTAAAGGATCAAACTAACAAATCAAGGAAACCAGACAAGAACATGTCCCTTAAATTTCCCTCCACCACGGTAAAGTATTTGGATCCTAACCAGACTGCCCTGGAAGACAAACCAAATTGAACCTGCCTAGAGTTAAAGCATTGCATCCAGAAGATGTGCAAAATCCTTTCTCCTTTTGTTTTTATATGGATTATTCAAGATGTAACTCATGGAGAGCAAGCAATGCTTTAGCATTAGATTTTTTTGCTCACTAAAAAAACACTGGCTGCCAGTACAATCAGCAGACAAACTATCTGAAACAAATCTTCTTTTTCAGTCTTTGGATTTGATTCTATTTTCTCTTCAAATTGTTACAAATAATGAAGAATGGACTGTACCAGTCTGAAAGCAACATTAGATCACTATTAGAGTGAGGATTGAAAGCCTGGCCACATGGGACTCAGCAGTTCTATGCCAGATCGTAATCAAATCAGAATTTTACTCTTTGTATTTAATAGGTCTTATTACAAAACAGTTTGGAAAACATACTCTCTCTCCAAACATCTGACTCTAGTGACTTTGAAATTCTCAATCAGCAAAACTATTTCTGACCTTTTAAAAAAAACCAAACAAAACAAACAAACAAAAAAAAAAGATGATTTGGGCATTTTGAATGTAGAAATTTCAAAAGCTACAGCTTACTTCTGCCACTTCAAAACAGCAGGAGAGGTTTTACAGGATCCATGCTCATAGTGGGGATTTAGGGAGTGGTGATGTGTTACCCTTACTTTTCTGTTTATAATTTTATACATCAAAATTATTAATATCTGACTATTGTCCATTTCATCTCTGCAACAAGTTTTTTTCTAAACATTTAAATACATGTCTATCTGTATTAACACTGTGCAAAGAAATAAAATATTTTATAGCAGAAACCCTGAGAGTTCATGACATGTAGTGTAACTAGATGGATGGAACTCCTGTAACAAGCCATCCCCACATGCAAGGATTCTTTGAGGTTGTAGTCACTGATGAGGAACTTAAACAAGAGAACTAAATTGAATTTAAGAATCGTGCTCATGGCTTGGACAGAATACTGCTGGACCAGATTTGATCACGTCAAATACAAACCTCATCATTTTCTCTTCTCCTTCTGTGACAAATGTTCAATCACAGGCAGAGTGAGGTAGCAGATACCAGAGTTCTGTAAAATAGGATAACTGGAGAACGCAGTTTTGGGTATATAAGTCAGCAAGATTTTTCAAGTTTATTGGTTGGTATTGACTGACCTCCAACTGCTGACACACTGTCACTTGCAAGCAGAAATTTGAAAGACAAAAAGCAGATGCTTTTTGCCATAGAGTGGTAACAGTTAGTTCCACTCACCAGTGGTTATTTCCTTTAGGCAAGAGGTAATTTTACAGCTACTAAGTGGGAGTTGCATATAAAAATATCCACATGCCCAAAGAATAAAAGTCAGCAACTAAACTTAAAATTGAACGCAAACTTTACTTGCATGTGTCCAAAAGCATTCAACCACCTCGTGATGCCCTTACTCCTGTTGCAATATCCACCTCAAAGGCAAAGGACTCATTTACAAAGAAATACGAGGACTTGTTTCATGACAAATGAGTGATAACACAGGGAAAGGATTGTGCCTCCAAAGGTTTAAGCCTGTTCTGACATGGAGAT
Source organism: Acropternis orthonyx (assembly GCA_035583155.1). Taxonomy (NCBI): domain Eukaryota; kingdom Metazoa; phylum Chordata; class Aves; order Passeriformes; family Rhinocryptidae; genus Acropternis; species Acropternis orthonyx. Next base: position 14,287,209 of record JAWWEU010000037.1, on the reverse strand, counting down.
TAAACCTTCTATGATTTACAGCTCATTACAAAGCAGCCCTGATTCTTACAGCAGCCCATCTTCAATGTGCTTAACGAAAATCTTTATTTTTTGTTCCTGCACCTTTCTAGGCTTTTAGAACGGATTCCTATGAGAAAATAAGTCTTGGGGTGCTTCTGTTAATAACATTATCAGTATAAAACTGTAGCTGTATTGTTAAGAGATGCTGTATTTCATAATAATGACTCCTGGTGTTTTAAGGTTGTCCAGGAGTAAGAAAATTATCTGAAATTACATTCATTTCTCATGTGAACTCAATGGATTTCCTGTATTCTTTATAGCAAGGACTTAACTTGTGTAACAAAGTGCCAAACTTTGCATTGATTTTTAAATACAGGCTTTATTATTTTTTTTTCTTTTTGCTTAGTTGTGGTACCTTCTGCAAGAGTCACAGTTTTAATTGTATTTTAGTCAAGTACTTTCTGTCAAAGTCCTTCTAGTGAAAAATTATACCTTTGTTCTCCAGATGTGGGCAGGAGTCATGGGTTCTCCTCAATCAATATATAAATTAGTCAACACTTAACTTGCCATAAAAATAAATTGGCTCCCCATTGATTTGCCTCTCTCTTGGCAGCACTAATATTTGTGTACAAATGGGAATTGGTTCTTCCCTTATTTTATTTTCTTATCAGTAATGATGTTAAACAAACTTAGGGATATTGCATGCCCAGGAAAAAATACGGAAAAAGGATGGCATTGGGGTACGTTTTAGAGGCAAAAGTCCCACTGGCTCATTAAAAGCTCAATGAAAATGTTCCTTAACTTTGTCTCTCACTCCCTGAACTGTGAGAGAACTACCAGCACTTTCCTATAAACGCAGCATAGCTGAGAGAAGAGAAAGTCTATCTTTTCCTGGCACTTTCCCACCTCCCAAGGAGAACCCCGGGAGCACTTCCCAGCCCTGCAGGCTGCACTAACTGTAATGAATGCTGATGCTCTCACATGGCTCCTGCTTCGGGAGGTTTAAGAAAAGTCATGTAACAGAATATGAGATGGGATTAAGAGGAAAGGCTGATAAAGGTCCACTGATGAAGCACTCCAGAGAGCAGCACAGAGGAAGCGGGTCACAGTGGGGTTCTGATGGGAAGCATTCATGGCAGAAAGTAAAAGACCAGAAGCAACTCCTCAAAAATGAGGAGAGAAGCAGCTGCTTGAATGATTCAGGGCAATAATATGGTAGGAAAGATTAACACTTCATGGTCAGGCAGGCAATTCCCCAAGCACCAAGTTTGTTAAAAATGAACCACGAGGAGCAAAGGACTGAGATGGAACAATGCTAAATTAGTCCTAACATGGAGGTAACTTAGTAAAACATGCATTTTCCCAGAATAAAAAAAAAAGTCATTAAAGTGGCATTTCCCCAACTGTATTTGGGGGAAAAGCAGCTGCATTAAGAATTCCCAATTTGCATCTAATCTTCATGTGAGGCCACTCACATAGGGTGTATCAGCCAGGAGCTTATAACTCTCCAAAACTGCAGCTGCACATGTCCCCCTTCTGCAAAGAGGAAAGAGAAAATAAAGCCCTGGAGAAAACTCGAAGTGGTTGAAACCAGTGTACAAAATTAGTGTACAAAAAGTTTTCTTCTAGATGTAAGGCAATTTTCTCTGCAGTGCCAGTCAACAGTAAGGGATGCTCTGCTGCATCATGCAGGCTATGATACTCCCCTTTTCCTTCCTCATCTTAGTCAGTTCTTTGCCCTCTCTGCACCAAATATGCCCAGATTTATACCAAGCTGCTATTTCTATAAGCTGAAAGACAGTCAGCTGCCTTGTCAGGAAACACAAGAATTTATAGCTACGTTATCCCCAAGAGTGCCAAAAAGTGGCTTCAGCACAGTCAAAAATCAAGGTCTATGCTACATAACTATATGGGTTTAACAAAATATGGGTGCAGTTTGACACAATTTCTGCCTCTGTTGCCTCTTCAGACTTTTTCCAGAGCATGGTGTGTTGCATTTCTGCCTTGACATTCATCTCTTCTGAATTTCTACCCAGTGCTGTAATTTCTTGGATCACAGAAGTGAAATGTTAGTTCTTTTCTAGTTGCTTCTGCTATGAAAAACATCTTGCTAGAAACAGAAATTCTTTTTTTTTCAGATAATCATTTTACAAAATGTACTGTTGCCTCATTACAAAACATCTGGACAGGTCAAGACTAAGCTGTCTCCAGCTACAAACTACCATCAGTCTTCACACCCTCCCACACACAATGAAGGTGTTAGTTGATTTCTGTTCCTTTTTTTTTTTTTTTTTTGCTGGAGACAGTAGTTTATCCAAGCTGATGAAGAGCAGAGCATCATCACTTTTTAAATCAGTTAAAAAATTGTCTATCACTGGAATGTTCATGAATAATAACTTACTATTGCGATTTAATGTATCAACTTTTGCCTCTTTGAGCTTAATTCAAAGTTTTGCTGATAAAGAGGAATTTATATATTCAGTGTTCACACTAAATGTCCTGCAATTACAGCCAATAACAGCTGTCAATGAACATGATTTTCTTGAATTACTGCCTTTGATAGTTTTTCATGTAAGCTCTAGAAAGAAAACAATACGCACACACAGAGCAAGCTCTCCCCACTCTCTGCACAGGTGTGTGCTGACTGGCAAGGCTGTTTCATGACAAATATTGAATCAACAGTATGAAATAATTAATGAGATTAAAAATAATACTGTTAATAAAACAGCTTAGCAGAATGAAAACAGGTCTGAGTCTACAGTGTCACAAAGTGCTACTGGTTCTGTCTCATCTTCATCTTGCACCCTAAGCAGTGCAAAGGAAGGGACAGTCATTAAAAAGATCAATTCATGTAATTCTTCAATATGTAAAAAGTCTCAAGCAAAAAGGCCTTCAATGATGCCCAAATATCACAGGGAAAGCTATCTTATATCGACAGAGAAGGAAAGGAGAATTGCTTTTCACCCCCAGCTATGCCATTGTGCTATAAAAGCAGACACTGCATAGGAAGAATGGGTAAGTTTTCCTCAGAATGGTAGAAAGAATAAAATACTTGATCACTTTATATTCTTATGCAAAGAAGTCAATTTTAAATCCTTGATGGTGAAGACTTGAAAAACAATCATTCTAAAGCTGTTAATATTTTCGTAAGATGAAGAAAGAGTAACAGAAAAACTGGTTTTGGGGACTTTGCAACAAAATAAACTGTTGTTAGAAGCGTGGTGATTAAAACACTGTAAGTAATAAAACATATAACTCTCCAATCCTCAGGGAGTCTTTTCATAATAAGAATTAAACAAGTAATATTTTAATCCTGCAAAAAAAATTGCGATGACTTATTCATCCCAAATCATAAGAAATTCCATTTTAAGTCAGAAAACGATTTCCTACTAGTGGAAGCTAAACCAGAAATTTTTCTGCCTGCTCTGTTGGTAGAAATAAAGTCAACCAGCAACACTGGTCCCATGAGAATCCAGCTGTGAGCCTGAACATCGAGGCCTCATGGCTGTTAATTACAAATGTCCTTTTCTTAGTCCTCTCTGATGGAGGTGAGGCTGCAGTCTGGTCTCCCTAGTCCTTGTACACAGAAATTAACGTCCTGTGTAATAACTGTGAGGTTATTTCTCAGCTCCTGTGCTCCAGTTTAGGCTCCAGCCTGTCCCCCAGGCTGGGCACCAGTGCCCTCTGCCCCATGCTGCTCTCTAGGAAAGGAAGCATTAACACACCATTTATAAATATTCCCTGTATTATTACCTAATTGATTAGATACTAGACTCAGTTTGGATTGCTTCATGTTTCAAAACAAGAGAGAAACTTAATCATCTCACAAGCTCCTAAGAACTATGTAAGAAATGCAGACAATTTCAGAGAAACCCAGAGAATCCTTGCTTTAGAGGAGATTTAACTAACCATGAGTTAAGCTGTGGAATGATAAATGCTCTGTGCAGTTCTGTTTCAAGAGGTGATACTCAGTTCACAGACATTTTCTTTGTAACTATTTCCTAAAATAGACATGGTTTATTTTACTCCCTTTTTTCCTCCCGTGGCTTAATGATTGGCATTTTTCCTATATACATAGGAGAAGAAAAAGGATTAACAAGTCAGACTCAAATGAAAATTTTAATAAAGAACAACTATTTGTTTGGACTTGTTTTTTTGTTTTTTTTTTTTTTCTTATTACACTTTCCTCTGTTAAACTGAGAACATTACCTGGAACAAACAAACAAATATGAATGAGATTGTATCCACACCAAATGTTTCTCCCCTTACTGCAGCATTTAAATGGATAAAACAGGTTTGTAAGCCAGATTTTATGCTCTCAGTTTAATCATACTATTCAATCATAAACTTAGATAAAGATCCTGACTGTTACTCTTTAAAGCACATATTTTAACACAGCTATCTTGCAGCCATAATTTCTTTTTACATTTAAATTTAAATTCTACTTTTATTTCATGAGGGGTCATACTCAGCCAGATGAAACCATTTCAGAGTGAAATAATATGTAGTGTGATAGAAAGGATCTCTGCAGGTATCATATGAAAGCTTCCAGAGTCATGCAGTCATTTCCCAATCTGCTTAAGTAAATTCTTTTGAATTTACTTCTGTAAATTTGCTTAAGTAATTTACTTTCAAAAGTAAATTGTCTAAATTTATATTGCTCAAAATTATTCCATGGAATTCATTGGAGACACAGCAGTGTAAAAGAGAACAGATTTAGCCCACTGCTGCAACACACACATAACTGGAATCTATTCACCCATTCCTTAATATTAAACTTACCCATTAATTAAAAGCCAGAAGAGGAATCATATTCTCAAAGCCACAGGTGTCAGAGGCAAGCAGTTTTCCTATTAAATTCAATGTATACTTCACTGCACACATTCTATTCAACTCTTTTATACTACACATCTTCCCAACAGACAATTATTCCATGTATTTCTATCTACACTATAACTCTTACATTATAACTCTTATCCCAGCACAGTTTATTGGACAGAATTCAAGATCACTCTGCACTTTCAGAAATACATCCCCTCTTAAAATTCTCAGAACTTTAAATACAAATGTATTTATATGTACGCATGGACTGATTTCAAACAGCACTGAGCTACTTTTTCAATGTTTTTACAACAGGATGTTTGCCCAACTTCTGTGAGGATTTTAAAAATAAATAAGTAAACAAAACCAACCAAACAAATAAATGAAAAATAAATAAAACTCTAAACACACACATACACACCAAAAAAAACACCCCAAACCAACGCAAACCAACCCCAAGTGACACGTGAACAGGTATTAGCATGATTAGTATGACCTGAATATTCCAGAACATGAAAGCAGGTGTAGAAATATTATGGCAGGTAATAGATGGCTGCCTGTGAATGCATTGCCAATTAGCCACAAGAGCTCTGTAAAAGAAACCAGCCACTCCTCTAACATACAATATAAAGCACAAACTGGTCTAGGCAGAGTCTGAAACTCCCAATCAACCTTTTCTGTTATACAGAGGATTTGTTAGGCATGCTCACACCACATTCTCAGGGATTCTGCTGGATAAAGCAGAGAAAGAGATGGCTGATAAATGTAACATTTCTAGCTGATCTCATTCATCTTCACAGTGAAAAGTTTTATTTAACGGCATCTAGTAAATCATCATAACTACAGCATGAGGAGGTACCTGGATAAATAAAGCAAAGTGTATTTTGTAAATGGTCTACTCAAAATACAGACCTGTAAGAGGCCTCAGGAGTCCATAGTTTGAAAAAAATGCCAGCAAAACAACACACTTCACTTCTATACCTTAGAGATTTTTCATGTTTCCTGTAGCTTACTCTATCAGAAGCCCAACAGGAAGAAAATAAACAGGCTTGAAAACAGCCATTGAAAGAAAAATACGACACAATATTTAGAAGAATGTCTAAGAGATGTTTTCTAGGAAATATTTAAGAATTGAAACCTTTCCTTTCTTTTTCCATTCAATGCTGTAAGTGGGTCATAGATGCTGCATTACTTTTGCCAGCACTTCAGAGTTTGAACTCTTCTCCATTCTGCTGACAAGACAAAGGGACTCCTCTTTCTCCAAGAGCAAACAAAACCAGCTATTATTCCAGTTTTTTGCTGGAATATGCTAACTTGGGGAAATTGAAACACCTTACTGAAACTGATCAGTTTTATTCAAACCTTTCTCCAAGTTTTCTCAGATTCTCGTATTTGTTGTCTCTTATTTCTCAGATTCAGAAAGCTCTGCTCTCTAGAACGGGCAGTTCAGACTAGAACAGGGATTTGAACCTGTTCCACCCCCACCCAGGAGATGCTCTGCTCATTATACTGGTACCTACCCATGGAGGAGTTCCTTATCCAGGTTTATTCATTCAAAACCCCTCAATTATCTGTGTGGATTAAAACCAAAAGCAAAAACCACAAGTGAATTCTTGTTTTTGACCACTGTAATGAGAAAGCAGCAATTTGTCCCACTCTGTTGCAGACTGCACAGACCTAAAGCGGTACTTGTCACTTCTTCTTCAACACGTGCTCTAATCAGCCTCTTGCAGTCATAGAAACAGAGGTTCACGATGGTTGGAAAAACATTATATTGTAGCCACAAATGCCACCTAAATTGCTACTAAAAATGCCCATGAAAATGATGAGAGAAATACAAAGAAATCATCAGAGACACCGAAGTTTTGAACAGTGACCTAAACTGGTAGTTTCCATTTCACTTACCAATTTGTGGGTGAGCTGGATGGTAATGAGAGGAGATCCTGACAGATTGTGGGACAGCTTGGGTAGAGGTTCCACTTTGATAGAGATGAGATAACTGGTTGCTGAGATCATGTAACCTTTGTAGGCAGCAGCTTCAGCAATCCTTGGAAAGAAGCAAATACATTAAGGAAGAAGAGCAACAGATTTTTTTTTAGTTCATCCACAACAAAGGAACACAAGACCTTTTTCCATTCAAATCAGTTAATTTTTATAGGGGAGCAAGATTTGGCCCCAAAAGATCCTACAGGACTAGAAGTCATAGCTGCAAAATACAGGGAACAGCTCTGGACACCTGGAGAGTTGACATCATAAGTAGTCCTTCACTCTGCTCCCCTTTTGCAAAGGTTTACAAGCCTTGCTGAAAGTGCTTTAGAAAATTAGAGAGAATCCTATGAAGGATCTAAAAACACTCTCAACAAAGTGACCCAAGTCAGGAGGAAACTTGGGGCTGGGGGTTCAGGCTGTCTGATTAAACAGATCTATCAGTGTGTAAGACACACATATGTAATGCATATAAACATATACGTAGGAAGATATTTAGAAGTAATTTATTGCTTTACTGTGAAAAATTGATTATGTCTCATTAGGTTTGTTAGAGAGTAAATCAGGTCACAATACAAAGAGCTGAACTTGACTAAATATCCGGTTGGTCCAGGTAATACATTTATTCCAGTCTGAAGTAATTTTGCACTACATAAGAAACCTTTTATTTCTGCTTTCAGCTAAAACTTACGACTTTGGCATTTTCACACATTTAGGAGTAACTGAGATCCATTTTGCTGCAGGGTAAAATTTTTTACACTACCAGCAACAAACTGTGCAGGAGTGAAATGATCTCTGCCATCTACCTCTTGAGCATGTGAATTAATGGCATTTACTACGAGAAATATGAGCCACAGAGAATTAACCACCAACATGAGCTTCCAAACATAGCCCACCACCGGAAACAACCACTTTGCAAGGCACATTAAAAGCCACCTTATTTACAGTCACCACTTGTTTGCAATGCTTTCTTATTTTTCTTTCAGGAAACAGGAGAAAAAGTCACGTCAGACATTTAAAAATTTCCTGAGTTCCTTGGCAGGGTCAAAGAGAACAGAACTCATTTAGCACAACCCCGAGCAACCAGTCCTTAGCTCTGATATTAAAAAACCCATCAGTATCACAGATTACTTCTGCTCCCAGTCACAAGCATGTGAATGAAATTTGTTCATCTGAGGGCAGAATTTGCTACTCTGATATGAAAATTTAAGTTTAGAGAGGGACTCATCATGTTAAAATTATTATCCGACATTTTGAGATTTCTCCTACGCAGATTAAGAGGAGGGATGTTTTTCCACAACTTTTATCTGCTCTTTTAACTTCAAAGAGCTTGGTTAATTTTGTAGTGTGAAAAATCCTCATCACAACCAGGAAATGGTGTTTCTGTGCATGCACAAGCCTTTCTTCACTGTGGCCCTGGATGTTACATGGCAGATTTACACAAACCGTGGTGTGTGAGCAGAACTGAGCTCGAAATACTTTTATGTTTCTTTTTTTTTCTTTTTTTTAAAGATTCAAAAGTAACTCCCCTTAGAAACTGCTATTTATGTAGTCTGAAAATAGAAGTCATCTGTCTGTACAGCACAAAAGCTCCAAGAGTTTGGTTTTGGGTTTTCCACCACAAAAGGGGGAAAAAAATTGCCCTTAAGAAGAAAATGGACAGGCTTCAAATTACAGGTGTTCAAGTAGGCCATGCTAGAAGGAACGTTAAAAAAAGTCTTTAAAACAAACTACTCTGTGAAAAAGTTGTTATTCTACTGAAAAGTAAGCAAAAAAAGTTATAATAGGAGAGGATAAAAAAGAAAAGCAAGCAGAAATGCATACTTATTTTCAAAGCATTTTTTGAATACCTGGGGTTTGATTCCACAGAGGAAAAATCACTAAGCTAGAATTCCCTGTATTATTGCCTTTTTAGATGCTGTTTTGGACAGACCTGCACCTACAGTTTTATAGACACGATTTTGTTATGCATTACATACTGCAAACAGACTAAATAGTTTGTATTAATTATAGAAATTTAGGAAAAATTTCTTCACCCGTGTCTTTGTGTTTCTGTCTAACGTTGCGACAGGGCCAGATTCTTCCTTCTCAAAAAGAGTGCTAAAAACACACACAGTTCAGGGGAACAGGACTGGTTCCCCAGGTTGTCCTATTGCACAGATTTCAGAGCATGTAAACAAAGATGTTTTATTTTGCTATATGAGAGCCCTGGGATCTATGACAATGCATTAGAATACAGTGCTTTGACATGCAGCATCTTCAATCATATTGTATTTGTTAAACTTTGACCTAAGTCAGGACCATATTAATTCTCTTTCTCCCTTTGAAAAACTGAGATTATAGCTTATTATCTTAATAAGTTGCCTTGATCCTCCTGTTTGAAAAATATAAGCTATCATAAATTATTGCCTCTATTTCTTCATGTCAGTATGAAATACTGCACACTAATGGCTCGGTTCCCTGGCAGGCACCTGCTAAATGTCCTTTTTTTGAGAGAGCAGGCTAAACAACAGCACAGCTTGCTATTGATTTAGAAATGCTATTTAGTAATAGCTGTGTGATTATCTCGATGTGATCAATCTAGATTGTGATCCAATCTGGATCAATCAAGCCAGGATTCTTTACCCTGAAGCTCACAGAAGAGTTCCCGTGACCGTGGCCTTCCCTGGATGCCAGGAAAGGAAGGCAATCCCTGACATTCAGGAGAGCTGAGATGCTGCCTCTTTCCTGCTTCAGAAACAACACAGCAAAAAAAGTCACAGATTGGAAAAGACTGAAAGTGTAAACTGATGTACCCCAGTGAAAACCAAATGTCATAGACTTGCCTAAAAGGAAAATGTAATGACTTACATGAATGGCCTTGCAAAATCCCCTGGGGAACTCTATTGCAGAGGTATACAGCTCTGCATTTACTTTATCTTATCTGCTAATGATTTCCCTGATGTAGTATATAAAACAAAAGGTCTTTAAAGCATTGCCTGGTCTCCTGTTATAAAATTACCTTGTGGGTTACTAGGATTAGAATTCAGATTTTGTTTGAAGAGGGATTTTGTGGTTTCTTACTTGTTTCATTAAGTGCAAGCTTTATCTCTATATGTGTCAGAAGAAAAGATGCAATTTCCTTTTATGCGACAGATTAAAATTATGATTTTCTAGTACCAGATCTGATGAATGGAAGGAGAACACAAAGAAAGACAAACATGTCGCTACGGGAATCTATTTTATTGCAACACAAAATAAAACATCTAATGTAAACTTTAATCTCTCTCTAGTTAATGACTACATGTCCTCAATATTGCAGAATCAGGATTATGGCTCATAATTTATTTACAGCTGATAATGACATGGCTGTTATAAAGGTATATCACTAAGGTAATAAGCAAGTTGTTACAGCATGAGAGGTCTGAGATACTTACTTGGTATCCATAGGGTTGATGTTATGAAAGAAATAATGCATGTTATGGTAGAGCAGGCCAACAATGGTAATCCGAGCTGTGAAAAGGGAACAGGGGTTATTCCTCTGAGCCACAGTTCCAAGCAAGAGACACTTCTCTCCCAGGCCTGAAACTGTGTTAATTAAGAGCTTTGACTTACAGAGACTTTCATATCTTTGCTTTAGCAGAGTTCTGATTGTTCTTTTAACTAAGGGGAAAAGTATGAACGTACCGTGCAACACAAGAGACGGATATCAAAGGTAAAATAGAACGATGCTTGCCCTGCACTGCCAAACTTGCCAAAGAAGTTGTTAAAGTAATCATTGGTCACTTATAAATCCCACACACAGCACAAGAAAGGGTCTCAGGACACACCAAAGACACTGTCTCAGTCATCTCAAGGCCACTTCTCCACCACCTACACTAACTGGCAGCTTATGAAACTCAAACACAGGCAACCAGTTCCCATGTTGGTTTTCTGTTTGCTGCCCACATTCCAGTATTTTTGGGCTCTCCAGCATCTGAGTGAAGAGACAGATGTGTATTTTCTAAGAGTGAGCCACACATATGTCTTTTACTATCCCTTTTGCTGGGTTCCAAGTATTTATAGTGTCAACTGGTTAAGGTGAAATAACAAATTTTTTAGGTTAGCTCATCTGGGCAGTGTAGAAGTGTGGCCTGAAGGCTGAAATTGCTCAGAAATGAGCTTTAGCTGGAAAAAGAGTAAAACATTTAATGCACTCAATAATTTCAGGATACGAAGCATGACAATGTTCTGAAGAGAAACAAATCTGCATGGTGAGAAACATTATAAGTGGGAAAGGAAAAAAAAGTCCTCTCGCATGCTATTTTTGGCATTACAAGTTGGTTTGCAATTATAGTTATTCAAACCTTGGAGCACTTGCAGTCTCCAGCCAGAGCCCCTGCCAGTGCAAAGAAACAAAGCTGTCATCACAAATCAGGCAGACAGCTCAGTAATTATTAGAGAATTTCTCACTGCAGGTTATTTTCAGCTAACTTTGCACTTTATGGAAAGGGACTGACCATCCTTCAACAGAGGTGACAGCAGGAAGGTCTCTGGGTGAGTAAATTCTGTGGGTTGGAATTTAGGGCACTTAAGACAGATTTTCAAAGATTGGAGGATGGGGGTAAGGGGTTCCCTCAATCTCTGAGTAAAACATAGATAATTAACTTCAAATACTGTTGTTTTAGAGTCTTGAATAAAGCTGCAGGTTTCAAGATTATTAAAATTTTAGCTCAGGTTCAGATTTCTGAGTGCTGCCTTTTTGCCATGACTGCATTCTATATCTTCATTTTGTTGCTGTAGCTGCTATTGCTTCAACCTGCGATTTTACAATTTAATTTTATACAAAAGAGCAATTTTGCATGAAGGGATAAGCGATACCTAATCTGACATCCTGGGATTTCTTAAAAATAACCAGTTCAGATGATTAAAAGAAATTTATGAAATTATGGCTTCTCTGATATAAAAATGTGTCAAAATTAAGTGGCTTCAGTCTCTGTGGCCCAGCTCTATTATTCAACATTAATTCAAGTAATATGAAAACTCCACCATATTAATCTTTGTGATGGGTTTGTGTTGTCCACCAAAACAATAACATCTTTCATTAGTGTGACAGGACAACTGCTGCTTCCTTCGAGCCAGTACAATCAACAGGGATCAAATCAGTTACTTG